>JAJHUR010136365.1:25469-41084 GCA_027495735.1 Lutjanus campechanus | reverse complement strand
TTTTTGTGATTTTCGTGCTGGTAAAGCATCTAATTCAGTGTCTGCAGCTTGACAACTCGTCTGGATGACCGGGGGAGACCGATATTCCTGTTGCCGAAATGCGTACGCAGCTTTTCAATGATGCCGGCTGTAAAAGGTTCTATACTACAATACAAAAAACTTGATTGAAAATCCTGGTCGCATCTGGCAGTTGCATTGCTTGCAGTGGTGCTGGCAAAAAAAAATGACATCAGTGGAGTTCAGACTAATAAAAAGTGGCAGCACTGAGCTTTGGAACTTTAATCAGGCCTGAAAAGTTGAGCCCGAAAAAGCCCAAGCCTGACAAAATTCTGTCTGAATCCGACCTGAACCCGTGCCTCATTATCATATGTCAGCTCTAACCTGATTACAGCCTGATATGTTTCTCAAACAGGAGAAAAATTAAAAAAGTAGTAGTTTGTACTACTACTACTACTACTACTACTACTACTACTACTACTACTACTGGGCCTGAGCTGACTCAAACCCGTCAGGTCCCGTTGAGTTCAGACACATCTCTACTGAGCTCCAGCTGGTGAGCAAGGAAGAAACCCTGCAGCGTCTTTCATATTGGAAAAGATCTTTCCTTTAGTAGATCACTTTTTTTTTCACTGTCATCAGTTTTTGCCACTTTATTAGTCAGTAAGAAGGATACAGATGCATATCATCTGGTGAGTTTGTATTTTCAACATTCTTCCTGAAACACATTTTATAAGCTGCTCATTTACAGCATTCAAAACCAGAAATAAAACTAAAGTCTGGATCCCTTCTTTTGATAAAGATGCAACTTTTAATAAACAAAAGTTAATATATTTTGACTTCTAAGCTTTACAGTCGAAATGTATAATATACGTATTTACTGTAATAATACTGTATTTTTTATTCTGGCTCATTAGTGTTTGCCAGTTTCATGTTTACTAGAGTTAAATGTGATGCTGAATATTTGTCTGTTTATGAGTGGTAAGAAGTCAATAATCTTTCAGAAGGAGTAGATGTTTTTAATGGTTAAATTGAGCAAAATGTTAATGGAGTTTGGCAGCAGTGAGACAGGAAGTCACTGAGCTCCATCACCAGAGTGTGTATTTTCAGAGCAGTGGGCTTTTGTTTGCAGGACAACAGGCTGAATTTTACATTGACAGACAACTGACAAGAGTTATAAACAGCTGATCAACTTACAGTGGAGGATGTTATTGTCAAACTGCACTCGTCTTGCGCTCCTGCAGTTTTCCTGCAGCCTGCCTGAGCTTCCTCAAGTCTCACTTCAACCTTAGACTAGATGTTAAATAGGATTTCAGCCTATTTAATGTACAGTCCGTGGCTCCATCTCACTATTTTGGATGCACACTTGTTGTTCCTTCAACATAAATTGAATTACTTCCCACATGATTATACAGCATCCTCTCTTAATTAAACTAATGTCTAACACCTTAACATGCAGTATGACTGTGTTTCAGACAACTTAAATGAATCTGCTGAACTGGAATCTACCTTTACTTTGTTAAATCAACTCAGACACATCTGTTCCTGCCACATCTGTATCTGTGGGAGCCGCTGCTCCTCTGCAGCAGGAGGAAGTGCATTTTGTTGCGTATTCACGAGCCGCAACGTTAGCTAATCATGAAGCTAGTTCAGGGAGCCTCAGTTCATTACAGCTCTGCACTCTGTAGGTTCCTGGCATTGTTCTCTCAATTAGAGACTTGTAAATGTGTTGCTTGCTTAATCACCCAAAAACTGGCCCCTAGGACTTCCCCCTAATGCAACCCCATTAAGAGGGGCCATCAAAACAAAAGATCTGCCTCTAATGGCAATAATCCCTCACTTCTGTCACGCCGAAGCCAAACTTGTATCTTAAATGAGCGATGATGGATGAGAGCAGGCCTCTGTGTCAGAGAGCTTTATTACTGGTGATGGATGCAGCGGGCACAACCGCGCACCAAACCCTCGACCGGGGGCCCGTCGCCGTCAGAGCCGACCCATCCCAAGTGTGTCTCACTTAACCCGGCGTCTCTGGAAGTCAGATGGCCGCTCGTGGCGCTGGCAGGGGGGGGCGACGGAGGGAGAAATAAGGGCTTATCCAAACAAGCTCATTAGCACAATTAGCGCTCGTTTCCGTCCGATGGACCCCCGGAGCTCTCCTAAAGTTTGACTACACGCTGTGGTGACTCGGACGACGGGTCTCAAGGCCAGAAAAGGGGTGACAAGCAGCTGCTTGTACGCGCCTAAGACATGAACCCGAAGCAGGTGGTGCGACGTGAACCCTGCGCTCAACATTTTACCCTGATAGCTGTTTGTTGCAGTGAGTTTGGCAGATTTTTAGGTATTTTTAGCTGCTTTTCTTTGCTTTGTCTTGGAGTTTTGTTTCTCCAGATGGACAGGCTTTGCCTAACAGAACAATATCTAATCAGACTTAATTAGAAGTGATATTTTAGCAACGGTGGTTTCTGAAAAGGGATATTTTTGCCTTCTCAGTTACAAGAACAGTACATCCCAAAATCAAAAATACCTTTTCTTTTTTCTTTTTTTTTTTACCTGTAGTGCGCATTCATCTCTGTTGTTGTAGTGTGAGTTGCAGAGTTCTGGAGTTCTTTTCAACTTGTATTCAATTGAACACAGTACAAAGACAAGATATTAAATGTTCAAACTGATCGACTTTATTATTTTTTGTAAACGTACGCTCATTCTATTTCTTAAAAGTTGGTTCATATTCATCTACTATCATCTTAAATGCGTTTTGCAAGCAGGTATACTCGCTCACACTTACACTTTCAGCCAAATTTGATTGAACACTTGCTGTGCTTTTTCCTGCCTTAACATCTTGCTTCTGCCAAAAATCACACAGATCAGATGACTTTAAAATGTAGAAACTGGAGAAATATTGTCTTTTGTCCAACCACGGTCTGTGCCGCTTAACAGTCAGGTGCAAATTGCTGTGAAAACATGTGAAATATAAGCCTTATGATGTATTTCTTGCAGATTCTTCAGGCTCAGTTGTGACAGTTTCTGCTCTATTTTGTCTTTTATTTTTGCTTACTTCCTGCCTGATACCTCTCTGCGTCCTCCGTGACCTTTGACCTTTGGCTTCCTCACTATTGGTTGCTTCTAACCCTGTCCATGTGGGAGCTGCAGCTTCCTCTGTGGTTGCACTCCATGTTCTTCTTCTCTGCATGCGAGCGTCCTCTGAGGGAGTACAATCTAAAATGTAAATGTTGTCCATGCGAGCATTTCTAAATAAAGCTGCGCGGTGTACGCCAAACCGCTGCAGCCATTAAGGTGCAGCACAAAGACACATAAACCCTCAAACGTTGTACTCTTCTTAATTATATATGGAAGGCATTATATTCCCCAGACGGCCCGGTATATTTAAAGAAACCAGAGACCTTCAAACACTTCTCCTCTCAGGGATCTCATACTTAACAGGAGATCTGCTCTTAAGGGAGCCTCCTCTGGGTACGCAGGCTGGAAAGAGCCAATCACGACCGCAGTGCCGCTACGCTGTGCCAACGCCGCCCCAACACTCAGGCTCATTACATATATTTGAAGAGCAACATTTGCAGATGTGCGTCTCAGCAGAGATAGGTTACTATGCTCAACATTCACGGCAGCAAAAAAAATCATATTTGAATTGCAAACATCCTGAAAATCTGATCAGTTTGAGGTGTTCATTACCTGAATATTGTCAGTCTGTTTTAGAGTATGTGCTAAAGCTGCTAGATTCAGAATTAGACCTGTGCGTTTTCAGTTTAAGCAATGTAGAATATGTTATTTTAATTTTCTGCATGTATTAGTGTACAACTGCTCAAAAAAGTGATGTTTTTATTGTAGAGATTAAGAGGAGGAGTGAAGCCATTTTGACAAATGAACCCACCATAAGAGCACAGAAGCTTCAGTTCCCTGTGAGAAAAGCAAATTAAACCGTTAAAAATGTTGTAAATTTGGTGTACACTTAAACTGATATTGATTTCTGAGAGGTAAAATTACTGTTTGTGTCAAAGAAGTCGAGTTGGCTCTCACGCAGAGGCAGCTAAAGTCACCAGAGCAGAGAAGTTTTGTTGCACGACAACTGCTTAAATATTATATTGTATATTGTTAGTGTTACATGTACTCTTTTATTATGGTTAAATTTACATTATTAATTCATCCAACTGGAATATTGTCAGTAAATGAAAGTTTTTATTCATTTTAAACACAATATAATAATAAATAAAATATTTTATTTTATTATTATTATATATTTGTGTTTTAGGAACCTTTTTAAGGATTCATTTCCCTCATTTTTGGGGCATTATGAGTTTAATTAGAACACAATTTTTTTTTAAGTGAGTAGAAACCTCTAAACCAAAGTTAAACCAAGTTTTCACGACTTACTACAAACAATTCATTTCAGCAATTGGTTTCATAGTGTAAAGGTTTTTTATGCTCAGTATGTTTTATGAATCCAACACACCATCAGAATTTCTCTTAAGACAATATCAAACTTTCTCTTATTAATAATTCAAATATTTAGATTTTAAATGACAGGTTTTCAGCTGGCATGAATTTTTCCTGATTGATTTGTGGAAATAAGGGCATAATTTTTGTAATAAATGTCAGAACACAAGCGCAATCAATTCAAACCCAAGAAAGGAAAGTGAACAAAAACTTCAATTAGTAAGAGGTCACTCAGTAGAGTGCAGATCCCCGCCTGGCAACAGATGGTGAAGCACCTACTGCAATGTCACCACAACTGCCAGATGCAACCAGCAGAGATTGGTTAAGTTCCACCAACATCAACATGACCCCCACATACGTTGTCTCGAGCTGAAACAAGGTTTCAAACTGAAGCAGTTGTCGATCACTTGCGGCCCCTAGTGGCTGGTTAAGAAGAGTGAGAAGTCAGCTGTCAGTGGTCGTATAAAACAAAGCAGTCAAAAAATAGAATTACTACCTCACAGTTGTTTGTCTCCACCAAGTTAGTTTCATATAATGTCTGTAGTGAAGACTTTGAAGGAATTTAATATGGAACTAGTCACAATACTGACCTGCAACTTTGAAGGAAGTTAATAGAAGGTATTAAGTGTATTTTCTGGTAAAATGTTAAGTTTTCACTCTACATGTGTGATTCCATTGAATCAGTTATGACGAAAAATGTGTTTATTGTCCTTGACCTTTATGCACCAAGATCTGATCAGCTCATGTATGAGTCCAAGTGCAAGTGGTCATTTTCAAGTCCAAGTTTGAAGAAATTCCCTCAAGGCGTTGTTGAGATATCGTGTTCACGAGAATGGGGATGACCTGAAAACATAAAGCCTTTGGCCTCGGCTGTCGCCAGCCTGGAGCCATAAAAAAAAGGGATTTTCAAGGGTGTTCCAAAATTCTATGGCTATTGTTGATTTGAGTTTCCAGAGGCTTTAAGAAATCAAGAAATAAACGACAATAAAGGGACAATAAGTTTACAAAAATGTTCACTCCAGTAATTTGTGAAGTCTAAAGGATTGTTTCACTTTAAATCCAGGAAAGAGCTCAGCTTTAGTGTTGATGAGAAAGTGATTTGGTTAGAATTCATCAATTATTAAAGTGTAGACTCTAAAAACTGACTTCTGCAGGTTCATGTACCAGAAAACTCAAAGCTTTGAGAAACTCTCTTCCCTTTTTCACCTTTGAAAACAGCAGAGAGTTGGTTCACATAGAAACTTTGCAGGAAGACACACACCGGAGGAAAGGTACGAAAACACGGTGCTTCCAGCAGGAAGCGCCTCCACCTCAGACTGTAATTAAAGGCGTTGAAGACGCAGCTCTCAGCTGCATTAGCAAGCGTTTCCAGTGACAGGTAATAAAGCAGATCGGTTAATTGCAAATGAATGCACACACCCCCGTTCCATTAGGCATAAATAATTTGGCCACTTGGGTATGTGCCTCCCAAATTACTTATTCTTTTTGTGTCTCAAATTACCTATTCTTTCTGATGTTGCCTTTAGTTGATTAGCGAGCTGTGCGCTGTGACTAGCCATTGGCTTTTTCCAGGTTTTCAGCCTGTTTTCATTTTTCATAAGGTGAAGAAATGTTCAGATCGGGCTGTGCTGATTTGTTGTTTGTTGCTTTTGTTTGTGCACCGGGGCAAGCCACTTTCATTACTGGCACGGATGATAATTTATGCAGTTATTCAACCCAACTTTTTGCATTTTTTGGTGCGATTCTGTTCAGGCTCTTCTCCTCACACCTTGTATAGTTTTTGCTCGGGGATGTAGGATGAATATTAAATAACACTGCAGTGGGTTTATTGCTTTGTTTTCAGCTGGTACACACATATAGCCAGCACATATAAAGTACAATTCTTCACATTCATGAAAGATTCATTGTCCTTGCATGTCTCTAATATACATAAACATTTCCAAGACAAAGGGATAGTTGTTACTGTTGGTTCCTTGCTGCTGTGATCCCGGTGATCTCTAAGTTAAAGTTTATTCTTCTCTTGATCTCATTAGAAGTCGTTTTCTGGCTGCGAGTGTGAACTAAAAGACCTGTAAATGTAGAGCAAGATGAGTTTCCTCATACATGCATATTATCATCTAAATCCCCTATGACATAATCAATTTTTAATTTTAAACAGCCCTATTTTTGAAATTCATGGGAATTTTCTACTGTTTCTTTTCCTCCCATATACATAAATGGCTTTAGATGTTTAATGAGTTTCATTTTCAAAACTCTGTCCTTTTCTGCAGGCACTTTTGTGCAGATTTCATGTTGCGTTAGAGCAGTTGAAGATATGAGTTTTGTCCTCTTTTGATTTTTTATCACTTGGTTTCACAATGCGCAAATAGCTTAAAATAACCTGCAGGCATGGCAGCAGATTCTGAAGGCTGGAACATGTTTGACCAGGCTGCATGTCAGCAATGTGCACGCTTGTTATTCAGAGATGTTAGCGTTAGCTGTCTCTTCTATACTTGTAAGGAATGTGGACATATTTTTCTTGTTTTTCCATTTTGAACCCAGCTCTCAACATGAGGCTGTAGGAGCCAATCCACAACTAAATGACAGATTGTTTAGGTTTCTTTGTGACTTAAAGCTACTACACGGAACTTTCATATTGTTGATTTCGGACAACAAAAGACATACATACAAGTTTTGGAGCGACATATGGTGCCATCCAGACAACGTCTTTTTCACAGACGTCCCTGTATAACATCAAAATTCCTTGATAAAAATCTCCTCCTGCTTCTTATTAATTGACCGATGTACAACTCATTACAACTCTGTCTGGGAAAATGTAAACACAGGCTCATTTTATCTGATTTCAAGGAGAATTTGAGCTGGTGGCATTAAGAATAACTATATAGAAACAGCCAATCTTTTGTGGATGGTCTTGTTTGCTTCTGTAGATCATATCGTGGCCTCAGTACTGAACTGTGACTGTTTCATAAGCAGCTTTAAAGCTGGAGATATAATGCTAGCCTGAGCTCCAACAAGTAAGATGCATGTTTTGTTCCAAATAATCTGAAAAACGTAATCTTTACTGTCACATAATCTGATCGAACAGATTTCCTTATTAGCAAGATGATACCAAGAGTTAGGTGGAATTAAAGAGATAGATCACAACAGAATCAAAAATATGTATTTTTCTCCAGCCTGTAGTGCTGTTTATCCATCTAGAAAGTTTTGATGTGAGTTGCAATGTTTTGGAGATATCTGCTGTAGAGAAATGGCACTTGGCTTGTGGTGCTCAAGATAATCCACAGACCTTGTTGTGAGCAGTTTCTTCTAAGAACTTCTTTCTTTCTAGCAGAGGAGAAGTAGTTTTGGTAGATTGTACTTCCTCTTTGGCCGATATTTCCAAAACTCTGCTACTCATACTAAAATAGTCTAATTAGATAAATAGCTAAAGTTAAAGGCATAGTTAGCGATATAATCCGACGCACTTTTTGTCAAAATCACCATATTTCTCCTCGCTATCCGCAAGCTGTCACTTCTGAGAGCATGCTGGAAAAAAATCCGGTTTCACTACACAGCCTGGGCTCTGAATTTCAGCAGGTAAATCTGTGGCTCGGACCGAGCCACCAAAACATGGGTCCACCCCCTCACACCGGGGGGGCCGGTTCATACTCGTGCACAGGTCAGACATAGCGGGGAGGGGGAGTAGTAGGTAGCGTAGCGTGCGCAGTTGGAGTAAGAGAGAGACACGGTATATCAGGTGCAGATATTTTGCATTCGCCACGGCTGAAAAACAGCCCGAGAGAAAACGGTCGGAGGAGCATAAATTTTAAAAAAAACGGAATAAAACGTATTAAAAACGGACGCGGAGGTTGCCGTCTTTCTGCTGGACAGGTGAGCAACATTAGCTTTGCAGTGCTTCACATAACAGTAACAGCCGTCAGCCGTCATCATATTGTCTAATATGCCAAAATGTACTGTTGTTGTGATGTTATCTATTTATAATAGCAGTCGAGTTGTGGGTACAGTTATCTGATGGGTCAGCTAACCTTAGCTTTGCGGCTTAGCAGTGTGCTAACCCACAACTTAGCTATTTCAGCTGCTTTACTGCTGCTTTAGTTTCTACGGCCGTTTCCATGACAATGCGCATCCATGAACTTCGGGGGTGCAGCCCGGGGTGGAGTATGAAGGGAGGGGTGGATCTGTATTCGTTTGCACTTCAAATATCAACAACCTCTCTACTCGTTTTCTCCCACATCGCTAACTACACCTTTAAGAGTGAAAATAGGTAGTTTTGATTTGGAGGTGAACTGAATGTTCAGGAGACTTTTTGTAGTAAGCCACTGGGAAAAAAAAGCTTAATTTTGTTTGGGTTTGGATTTTTTTTTAGGGCTGACACCTTTGGTTGGTTGATTAGTTGGTCACTCTTGTTTAACCAAATTGGTCAGACAGTCATTGGTGTTAGCGGCTGTCTGTGGCCTGACATTAAAGCTGTAAATTTCCCCATGTTTTATGTTGTTTTGTTGTTTATTTTGTAGGCTATCCAGGTGAGTTTGGCTCACACAGGCTGAGGCGATGTTGGGCTATTTTGTTGACATTTATATTGCAGCGCTAGCTTGGTAAGGTTAGCTTTGGTGTTAGACGGAAGCCAGTTCTGCTTTGTGATCCTCAGCGATGTGTTTTGATGTCTTCACAGACATGCCCGGAAGGTAACAATATAGATACATGTGAAAAAACAAACTGCAGGAAGTTTTAAAAAGTTTATTCATTTGTGCAGCTGTTCCTTCCTTTGTTGTGCAGAATTTATTTATTGATTGATTGATTGATTTAAAAACTAAAAAATTTTCACCAAGTGAAGCATTTTTTCATTAGTGGCCATGATAATGAAGTGGCAGCTGTGTGTGCACTGTGCATGGTAGGATATCGTTCTTTAGTTTACTGTTGTAATCCTAATAATAATCCCCCGTTTTATGAAATGTAACTGTAATCTGATTACATCTTTTTTATCTGTAACTGTAATGGAATATAGTTACTTTTTTTCCACATCCAGATTACATAATCCCTTTAATCCCCAAGTCTGATACTCAATAATCCTGAAGCAATTTGGTTGGTGCCATGAAAGTGTCAGAGTTCCGTACCCAGGCCTCATGATGTTGGAACGTTTCCTGTGAGGGTTTAAAAATACTGTGACAAATTAGTGACATTAAAAATAACACTATGTCCTTTAAATTTCAGCTTGATTTCCCTGAATGAGTGTCTTTGGACGATTTGAAACTTTCATATTCACTCGCCTCGCCTTCCATATCATCGCGCCAAGTTGGAAACATGAGAGCTTTTAGAAAAATCTGAATTTATCGTAATTACAATTTGGATTGTGATGTGGATGGTATTCAAAAAAACTGATAATTACTGTAATGAAATATATCACAGCTTGACTTTGTCCTGATTGGCTCTTCTCACTAAAGACTGTCTGAAATCTGTCCAATCAGGTCAGTTTGTCCTGGAAAAGTCTCCATCCAGCAGCTTCACCTTATTTTGGTTGAAGCAGGTGCTATCAAGTCACATTTTAAACCACATTTGTGTCAACATCAGATTTAAAAATGCAGTTTTTTAATGAAATGTCATGATGGTAAAGCGTGCCATGCAGATTTAATTTCCTCCTAAAAATGCAGCGAGACTTTCACCAGTCAAACTCCCAGAAGGAGGTGTGATGGTGACCAGACCCCCCTCCCGTCCTGCCTCTCGCCCCCCGCTGAGCGAGCCCGCATGTCGTCCCCAGGTTGCGACAGCCCTAATTAAAATGTCCTTCCTCATTATCATCGATTGCCCCGCGCATTTTGGAAAACAACTGCAGTGCTGAGCTCTGGCAGCGGCGGCGACGGCGGCCAAATATAGACATGTGACACTGGTCTTTAGCCCCGTCAGATGGTCCCGGTCCGACATGAGAGCGAGAAAAGTGGGGCAGCAGCCGAGTCTCCCCAGTGGACGCTGGACCACGGCTCACAAACACACACTGAAACACACACACACACACACAAGACCGCAGATGGCCGGTGCCCCATTCCAGGGTTCATCAGCCACAAGAAGAAAAAAAAAACACACACAAGAAAAACAAACTTCCAGTCATTAATGGTATGATTTATTCATTAACAAGTGTGTGTTGTCAAGAAAGTTTGTCATTTATACAATCTGTGACAATATTTCTAAGAGCTTTACTGGACGCAGAAACTGTCATGGATCTGTATCAGGCGTTCAATTCCAATAAAACACATTTAATTATTAATGATGTTGAAATGCTCCGTCTAAACAAGAATTATTTTTTTAAAAGACAACTTCTGCTGCTCAGTTTTAATTCTAAGATTTGTATCAAGGGCCAGTTCGACTGGAGGGACGAAGACGTTTGTGCATTTGAAAGCCATTAAAAATAAAATGCCCACCATATGCATGTGTTTTCGATTATAGATAGATTCAGATGTCTGAAAATGTAAAGTGTGGTGACATGTTGACGTGTGGCAGTTTGTGATTCAGTTATTCACCATATGACTAAGTTAGGATCATTTAAACGCGGTGTGTTATTGTTTTACTTGAGTCTATTTTTTATGTATTGCAGCATGAGAATAACTTGAAAAATGTCACCTAAAATTATACAACACAGCAAATATTAAACTAAAGGGGCATTAATTAAGCTGTGGTGCAGTGCCGGACTCAGGCTGTCTGAGGGGCGGAAAAAAATAAGGGCACCAGCACGCTGAAAGTCGTGATGCACTTTATCACATTTTGTCCACTAAGAGGGGGCCGTAGAGGACACCTCATTGTGTTTTTCTCACTGGAAGGGCACTCTAGAGGGAGATTAACCACATTTTGTCCACTGACCCTAGGGCGTACTTTACTTACTTACTTTACTTACTTTACGTACTTTATCGTGTTTTGTCAACTAGAAGGCCAACCAAGAGGAAACCTGTAAAGTAATGATTAGACTCAAAATATAACCTTCCTGCTGTACCCGACTAAGATTTTTTTCAATTGAATCAGATTTGGCTGTCAAATAAGAATATTTGACAGATGATTAATTTTCACAGTTCAGTGCACCACACTAAATTCTGATGGGCCCACACGAGTGCGTTTTACCACTAAGACTCACTTTTTAATGTGTTTTGTCATCACCTGTGGAGCGAAATCATCAGGTTTTCACACAGAGAAAGTGTGCGTCTTCCAATAGGTCAGTTTCAAAAATTAGCACACCTGAGGAGCTTCTCTCCAGGCTGCAGCTCCGTCTTGCTTCACGCTGTGAATTCAGGGTTTACTTCAACCAAACCAGAACTGGTGATTGTCGGAACGGTGGAAAGACGAATCGAGATGATTTCTTTTGTTTTGTGTCTCGGTTGGGCGAGAGCAATAAAAGGGCCGTTTCAGGTGAAACGAAACATATCTTCCTCTTTAAAAACAGGTCTCTAACTGTAGGGATCCTGACGATAATGTTGTCAGACACTTCGAATAACAATCTGAGCCTGTCAGTGGCAGAAACAAGTACAAGCAAAACAAACAAGCGTCACCTGCTCTGCGCGCTCCGCTGTGCGCTCTGGTGAGGAGGCTGATGATTCGACTCCTCAAGTATAATAGTTATGCACAGTGAGTCTATAAGAAGATTTTCACTGAAACAGCACCTATCAAAACACCAAAATTAACCAAAACAGTAAAGTTGTGGGCCATTAAACTGAAACAACAAGCTGAAAGTAGCTAAATTACAACATATAACTGAAGGGAAGCGTGGAGTTGCATGATAAATCTGTTGATTAGACACTACAAGTGACCCCTTAAGAATCATTTGAACCATTGTTCATATAAAGAAATATTAATAAGTGCATGTTATTTACAATGGCCTGTAATTGACCTAAAGTCGTAGTTTGACTGTATCTAAATACAGGAAAAAGACTCAGTACTGCAACATGTTGCCATCAATCATTCATCAGCCAATGTGGGCACTGAAACACGTCAGCCAATAAATGATTCATGGGAACATATTGCCTTCCATGAACCTTTTTTTCCTAATTTTAGATATTATTTCCAGGACCCAGCACAGTATGTCCTATAGGGAGGCAAATAACTCACTTACTGCCCCTTTAAACACCACTGTGCATTTCTATAACCGAGGCTGCAGGCTTCAGCCGCTTGACGGACAGATGGACGGACGAATGGACAGACTGAGTCAGGCAGACACACACACACACACACACAGGCATGTCAGAGGAGGCACGTTGCCGGCTGGCGAGGCAGGAGAGAGGGAGCATCTGCCGGCGGGTTTGAGGAGCAGCCATGGCTTCTGTGAATCAGGATCTCCCCCGACGCCGGTGGCGGGCCAAGAAGGGCCGCGGCGGTGCCAACGGGTCAGGGGAATCACAAATGGTTCAAAATATCATCACCTAAAAGGATCGGAAATAGACAACAAACCTTCTAACGTGCATTTACAGCAACACCTGCGTTTAAAAGTCACCCTGAAAGTCAGTTTCCCTCGTCAGGATTATTTAGAGATCCCCTGTCAGTCAAATAGTGTTCAAATAGTTTGATTTTCTCTTGGTGGCGCTCTTTTGTTTGTATTTTTAAGCCACGAGGTATTTAGAACAGTGGATGGAATGTAATCTGCCTCTAATCTAGTTACTTTTAAAATCATAATTCACTATTGAGTAGACCTACAAACATTTCATCTGCATTTTTGTAGCCAATAAGGCTATATGTGCCTATAAAAACCATGACTGTTTTTCCGAGCTGTTGGTAAACGCACCAGAAATATACATGATTGTTGAGTCTCATTTCCAGGCTGTCACACACAGAGGTTTTAACTTGGTAAAACGTAGAGTCTCTACAGATACAGACGTCACCACGCACTTCCCGTGGGTCGCGATGATTGAAAGGGATTATATTTGAGTCTATACATTGTTTTTTTGTAGGAAATTGTTGCATAGAATGAATTTACATAATGTTTCACATGTTTACATAATGTACCAGTCTTTTTTCCACCACTGGTAGTATGTAGTTAAACACACAAATGGTTTTGTTAAGATCTTGGTTCTGAAAGAACATGCTGTACTTGTGCAACTTTTGCATGTAGTTAAGTTTATTTTTCTGATTTTTCTCAGTTGAATGTCAGATCATTTCACCTGTTCTGACATCTTAAAATATTTAAATCGAGCAGTCTGAGAAGGAAGAATTACCTGGTAACACTGGTCACCATAGATGGGAAGTAACCAAGTATAAATAATTAAATTTCATTTTTCATCATTTTTACTTATATTCCCAACATTTTAACACAATTATCTCTACTTTACACTCCTTCCATTTTTTAAAACAGACATGATCATTTTGTTTTAATGCATTTGAGGGGAATTCTTGATTTTTTTTTTTTAATTTTGCATCGTTACACACCACCTTCCCAACATCAAGACTGATTTCTACTGAAATGAGAGGAATAGAGGAATAACACAAGATAAATTCTTTGTGTTATCATCAGTGCATATCACACACACAGGCTCTCTGGTGCAGAAAAGGTGAGGTTCAGGGTTCAGTTAGCTTTACACGCAGTCAGTAGAAATGCCCTTCAGAGGATGACTGTTACTTTTAGACCTCGAGAACATTTCAGACCTTGCACTTTTTCACTTTAACTTGAGTAAAGAAGTTGAATCAGTACTTCTACTCGAGTGCAACCTGTGATGAGGGATTTTGAAGAGATATAGTTTTAGGGGGTCAAAAACCTTATAATAATTGTTTTTTTCTGTAAATTACTGAATAATTTGACCTCTTCGTGCATCTGAAAGTGATTCCAATCATACAAATTGAGAAGGAAGACTGATTTCTTTGATTGAATTGTCCACAACATGCAGAGCAATGCAACCTGGACTGAAGGGAAGAAGGCAGACGTTTAGTTTAGAGTCTTGCGCATGCACTGCAAGTAGTAATAGAAACAAAAAGTCTATCTTGAAACTGCAAGTACGAGAAGACAAAAGAGACAAAAGAAAATGAATCAATCGATTAATTGTTTCCATCATTTTTCAAGCCAAAATTTCAAACATTTGCTGGTTCCAGCTTCTTAAATGTAAGCAATTTAAAGGCATCGCTTTGGGCTCTGAGACATTGTGATGAGGAGTTTTCCCACTTTTTTTGAGCTTTGATAGACTAAAAGATTAATCGATTAATCAAGAAAATAATTGCCAGATTAATCAGGAGCCCTGATCCTAACACTGGAGTCAGAAAGTAAGTGACCCCAACCACCTCCAACAGATCAATTGTGGTCATTTTGTTCTTCCGGAGCCATAAAAACCTTTCATATTGCCCCTTTAACGTGGGGGGATTAAGAGAAAAAGCCTTGGAGGGGCAGAGTGCAACGCCACAGTCACACTCGTCCGAGTTCCACAAACCCGATTGCCGGAACTCGCCTGAGTGCGTCTCCTCCTCCCTGCTGGTTATCTACGGAGAGCCCCAGAAACCAGAGCGGGGCGGAGGTGGAGCAGGGGGGGTGCGGGGCGCTTACCAAACACAGCCGCAGCCCATTTGACCACAGGGGAGGCCTGTCAATGGCCCAGATAGTTCTGGTAATTTCTCAGCGTTGACTCCACTTGCTGCCGCTGCTGCTGCTGTGTTTTACATATTCAGAGAGGGAATCGAATATGGGGGGACTCCCTTTGTTCTGGCATGTGTGTATGTGTGTGTGTGTGTGTGCGCTGGATCGCCGGGGCAGGGGCCGCGGCGTTCTCCTCCGCCTTGAAGTCGAGAAAAGGCGCAAGGTATATTTGAAATACTGAGGAGAGGGGGGTGAGAGAAGTAAACAGGATTAGCGTTATCAGCTGCACTTGCAAGGGAATGCACACACGCATGCTGTATATATTTGAGGATGCAAATACACACACTCACACGAGGATTTGCAAATGAAACATGAATAAGTAAAGCAATAAAGCATTCTGGGAGAAATATTACTCTGCTCGGACCATGTGGGCAAATAAGTGTTTTTCTTAATCTAAGTAGTCGAGCATGATTCTGAATGGAATGATAATTGACCCAAATGCTGCTCCTCTGTGAAGGCTTGACAGCGACTCATGCCTCATAATGCCATGAAAGTGCGGGAGGCGAATATGAGGGAGGCGCCGATGCTTCAATTGCAACCAAACAGGCGATCGGTTAAAGTAAAAAAAAAAAAAAAAAAAA
>JAJHUR010136365.1:0-25449 GCA_027495735.1 Lutjanus campechanus | reverse complement strand
CTTGTTTCTGCGTGTTTTCTGAATATCACATATCAGACGGGCCTTTATTTTGAAAAAAAGAAACACACACACACACACACACACACACACACACACACACACATCTTCCCTGATTCCCATCCCTACATCTTCTCCTCCTCCCCCCACCTCCCACCCCCCACAATACAAGCGGCGGATGGTGCTAATTTCAAAAACATCATCTCCTCCACGCCGAGTTCAGGAAGTTGATTTATAGACGGTGCTCGTGGAGTTAATTGCAGTGCGCGACACCAATCAGTCTTTGGGGAGATTTCTAAGGCGAGCGAGGATTAAATCGACCCCCAGCACAAACAAACAAACAAACAAACAAACATATTCATATCTCCCATATTTATTTATCAATGTTTTAGATTGCGGCCTGCCTCCGAGATTGCCCCCTTTTTTCTGCCGAAGATTCAATAAGTTGACAGAAACATTGTCAGCACCGGGGTGTCGCTTTATATCGGCGCTGCCAACAAATCTGTCTTTGGGAAAATGGAAATGTATGTGTTAAGCACGCCCAAGTGATGCGAGCACCCCCTCCACCCTCCCAGCACCCCCTCCCTTGTTGGATCGTGGAGAGTTGCTCCTCCACAGAATGATCATCGTTGTGTTCGGAAGCATTCATCTTGATTATAGAGACAGAAATGCTTTGATAATGATCTGCAGGAGACGCTCGTCAGAAGTTTGTCAAAAAACACTAAATGTCAAATCCCCGGCGGTGGTATCTAACTATCTGGTGGTGTGACACAGCCTGTCACACACACATTTAAACACACACACACACACACACACACCCTCCTCCCCTCCCGGACTTGGCCAATGAGACGTATGCCTCTTATTGCCTCCCGTGCCTCCTCACTGTATTGCACTGAGAGAGATGGAGTGGAGAGCACGCAGCTGCAGACCAACAACAGCAGCAGCAGCAGCAGCAGCAGTGTGTGTGTGTGTTTGTGAGGTCGTCTGGCAGCACACGTATGTTCAGGGACACAAAAACACTGCGGGAAAATGGAAACAGGATTCGGCGCATTTGTTGCAAAGCTGTCAGAGCTGTTTGTGTGCTAAGTGGTGACGTTTGTTAAATGTATTCCCGTCAAAGAGAGGAAAGACATTTTTAAAGGAGCTTGGCAACAATAAGTCATTTTGCGATTAATTTAAGGGTGTCACATTGATTTTTTAGAAAACATTTGATAAAGAAAATTCAGATTCTATCCACTAATGCTGCAGGAAAGTTCAATGGGTCAAGCAACACAAGCAGTAAAAAGTTCAGAAAGGTTGTAAAAAGCCTGATTATCTCAACCTGAGGTTCAGGACCTATCTGACCTGACTGACGGCACAGAAACAATGAATAAGTTTTACAGTTTTACACTGTACTAGCTAGGGCTGCAACCAACAATTATTGACGTAGTTGATTAATCTCAATTAATTGATAAATGGTTTGTTTGGTCTATAAAATGTTGAAAAATGCCAATCAGTGTTTCCCAAAACCCAACCTTCAGGAGGTGTAAAGTATTGTTTGCATGTGAGTGTGCAGCTAATCTGGCATGTGACTGATCAGCCTATTCATTTTTTTTGTGCACATTCATGACTGTATGCTGCAGGACAGTATGTTTTTCAGCCATCACTTTTCTTGTGAGGTGATAATGTGCGACAAACTTGGCACAAATGTCCACTTGGACTGAAGAATGAACCGATTAGAACTGCTTAGAGGTCACTGTGACCTTTTGTTTTTTGGCCATACTTCAAGAATTAATATGTTAATTATGACAAAATCAATAAAGATATTAGTGATTACAAATGGGTTACATACAAATATTCTTTTTGAGTCACCTGGCGGAGTTCTACGCTCTACTGAGTGCACTCTTCTAGTTTAACCACTGACTATAATCATTGCATTTTTGCTGACTTTTGGAAAGATTTGTCTTGTCTAGTTGCTTAGAATTATTGGTTTAGACTTGGAAATCACTTTTCATAAGTGTGCAACCTGTGACAAGGAGCTGAAAGACACTGCTTCATGTTCAGGGATCACAAAGCAAAAAAAAAAGACTGGGAACAACTGATCTAAACCACTTTATTTGGAAGTAAAACTACTAAAACTGAGGGTTAAAACTGTGTCTCTTTGTATTATTTAACTTGTAAATCTGTATATTTTTATAAGTTCATTCTTGATCATGAATATTAGACTTTGACCAAGAAAAATCTCTCACTTTCCTCTTGTTTCTGTATTTAGGTCACATGATGACAACTGAGCCATTTCTGTAACAAGTGGGTGAACCTGATTTGTTGATGAAGACCATGAGATGCGGCTGAAAGCTCAGTAAAACACTGGTAAGTTGACCTTAAGTCTTTCTTTTTTGTTTTTGTTGTTTGTTTTGTTTTGTTTTTATTCAAATGTAAAAAAAAATCAATCAAAACCAATTTTATCTTCAGGAAAAATGTCCAAAAAAAAAAGATTTTTACACTTTTAATCTTCTGTAAAACGCGATCATATATTTTTAAGCAATCCATCCAGCATTTAAATCCCTCCAGACACTTTTCATCTAAGCTTCTGTTTTCTCTAAAATCCTGCTTTGTGTTTCAAACAAATCAAAAGTGAATTGAGTGATGCTGCATGCACCATTTCTGAATTCTGCCTCATGCTGCTTCTCCAGCTGACCTTCAGTTTCAATTTATAATTAAGGTTATCACATAATTGAGAACTAAAAATACAATTTTAATTTAGTTTATAGCTGAATCTTTTTAGGGAGGGGGGTTCTTGGACAATTCAGTTGATCCCAAAGATGAAGAAAATTTGAAATCTTAAATTTCTGCTTCAAGGCAAACCTGAGAGAAGCAGTAAAGTGACTGATGGTACAGGTTTATATATTTATACACATACAGGCCTCATTCTGTGGTTAAATGTAACTCAATCAGCTTTTGTCTGCCTACACAATCGCTCACATGGTGTAGCAGCTTTATAATTTAAATGTTAATGACATCACAGGTTTCACTTCTTCAGTCAGTGGCTTCAGGAGTCGATCACGCTCACAAATGCCGACTGGCAGGTACTAAACGGTAAACGAGTGGAATTCCTCTTTAAAATGCTAATGAGGGCTGAAATCTGTGTGTGTGTGTGAATGCACTTCACAGCCAGGAGGCCACTGTATATGCATGAGCGCTTGTGTATGTATTCACAGACTCTAAATGAACTGCCAGCTTTCAATACGATTACGCTATGTGACCTTTTAAAGGCACTGACATAATATACAGGATTTAGTTCATTATTGAGCAACTTTGTGCAGTTCAGGCTTTTCATTTTGACAAGTGAGATCACAAGAAAGCTGGAAAAAAGAGTCAGATTTGTCTCACGTCGACTCCTGATTTAAGTTTATTGTTAAAAATCTAGACTTTTTAGTACACAATAAAAATACACTATTTTGTTTTTGCTCCCATTTTTCACGCATTGAGGTAAAAAAAAAAAAATCTAAGACTTCCAGAATTCTCTCAAATTTTGTTAATAAATTTGGGAAAATCTGTCAGTCAGCACTTCTTTTATCTTGAAAAATGACATGCATTAGGCACTGAACTATGGCATTTCACATCGAGCTATAGATATCAATTTTTGTCCGAGGAAGAGACCACATGATCTGCCCTGCTTCGCCTCTGATTGGCTTACCTTGATATTCTTACCTTGATATTCTAAACCCTAACCAAGCCCTGTGTGAAAATGCCTTTTTCAAGATAAAACTGCACATTATAGAGGGGCCTGTTGTTGTGACCAGCCCAAGACACACCTATGTCATGACTTTGCCCTTCTGGGAAAATTTGCATCTGTAGCCATCTGTGAAAGAGCCACAGCTGGAGTCTAATCAATGTCATTTTTCAAGGTAAAACTGCCGAGTTTAGAGTCGCCTTTAATTGTGACCAGGCCAAGGTGCACCTGTGTCATGACTTTGCCCCCCTTTGCAAAAAAGGTATCTGTTGCCCTATGTGAAATAGCCATACTTTGGTGCTTAGTAAATGTCTCCTTTCAAGATCAAACTGCGTATTTTAGAGTGTCCTTTTATTGTGAGCAGTCAAAGGCACATCTGGGTCATGACTTTGCCCTACTGGGTAAAGAAAAAAAGGTTTCTGTTCGGTGTTAAAGCCATAGTTCAGCGCCTAATAAATGTCTTTTTCATGATAAAACTGCACAGTTTAAGGCAGCATTTTATTATGATCAGGCCAAGGCACACCTAGATCAAGACTTTGCCCTCCTGGGGAAAATATTGATGCCTGTAGCTCTGTGTGAAATAATAGTTAATATGTCTTTTTTTCAAGATACAACTGCCCATCTGAGAGTGGCCTTTAATTGTTACCAGTCCAACGCACACCTGTGTCATGACTTTGCCCTCTTGGGGAAAAAATGGTGTCTGTAGTTCTCTCCTAAATAGCGACAATTGATGCCTAATAAATGTCTCTTTTTCAAGATGGAACTGTACGTTTTAGAAGGCTTTTTATCGAGACAAAAGATAAGTCATTGTTGTCTTTATACTTTTGTTGAGAATGGATTTCCAGAAGTTTTATGCTGTAAGAAGTCTCTTTTTGGCAATAAATTCTTTAGTTGTCTGTCAGTATCTTACACATTTGGAATATGTAAGCCACCCGCCCACCCCTCGTTGTTCGTTTTTGCCTCCGCATATGGCCGTAGTGGTCGTGCCTGCTGCCCGCCACCACCACTGACAGCCTCCCTTGCTTCCCAGAGAGCAGGCAAACATCTTGAGCGGGTACAAACGTGGACCGACCCTCCCTTTGGCTGACGTCCAAACTCCGTCTCGCGTCTTCTGGGAGAACAAGAGGAGAAATGGAACAACTGGTTTTAATGAAACAATTACAAGACACTAATTATTATGTTAATGTTTTGCTACTATCATCAGCCACCGCTAACAGCCTCCTGCACCTAGAGGTTCAGAGCCTGCCGTGTGTGTGTGTGTGTGTGTGTGTGTGTGTGTGTGCGTGTGTGTGCGTTCGTGTGTGTGTGTTTTTTCTTTTCAGCTAGGTGGGAAGATGGACGTTTTTCAATAGGCAGCCGTGTGTACGGCAGGAATGTGTTGAAATGTAAAAAGGGCCACAAAGCGCCGGCTGTTGTCATTGAATGTCAGGTACATTAATTCCCATAATGCTCAGCGCAAATAAATTAGCAGCAGGGTTGCCAGTGATTCAAAGCCATCGGTTTAAGGTGTGTGTGTGTGTGTGTGTGTGTGGGAGGAGGAGGGGAGGTGGAGGGCTCAGGAGACAGGCCTGGAGGCGAGAGCGCACACACACGTAGCTCAAAACACACACACGCACAAGCAAATAAACACATGCATCATGCAGACGCATGAATACACACATGGAAACACATGCATCACAGGCCTCCACACACACACACACACACGATAAGCAGCAGTGTGCAGCGGAGGCCATTGTTAATGCAGCAGCAGTTCTACATGTGTTGTGCATTAAAGGATAATTCCACCTTCCTGCGGGTTGTGGAGACATCAGGTAAAAGCGTTTGACGTCCTTTAAATACACATCATACAGCAGCTTCTAGTGCTTAATACACTGTAGAAAACAAACTACTTGTTTTAAACTTAAAAAAGTGTGTCTGGACTGCATTAAAATTTGACTGAATTTTGAAAAGACAAGTTGAAGTCACTTTGTAATGATTCATGAACTTTCCTGGTCAAATAAACTTGATAATAGTTCAGCTGTACTTGAGAAAACTTGCTGAATAAGCTTACATTTAGCCTTCAAATTTTAAGTTGACTGAATTTAATAAGATCATTTTGCAGTGATTCAAATGAAATAAACTTTTCAAGTCAAATAAACTTGATATTATTCAGTTGCACATGAGAAAACATGTTCAATATGTTCAAGTTTAGCCTTAAAACTTAAGTTGATGGAATTTGAAAAAGTTCCAGAAGTTGAGATAATTTTGTAATGATTCAAAACAAACAAATAAATAAATAAATATAAATTTAGTAGTACACAAGAAATTATCTTATCCTTAAAATTAACTATTTTAACTTGAAATAGTCAGTATCAGGGCTGCCTTAGAATTTTAAGTTGATTGAATTTGAAAAGTCAAGTTGAGGTAATTTTGTAATGATTCTAACCATATAAGCTTTTCGAGTCAAATAAACTTGATATTATTCACTTGTACTTAAGAAAACATATTTAATAAGCTTAAGTCGAGCATTAAAATTTTAAGTTGACTGAATTTGAAAAGACAAGTTGGGGTAAATTTATGATAATTCAAAACAAACATACTTTTCTAGTCAAATAAACGTTTAGTTAATTCAGTTGTTCATGTTCAGTGATCTTAAGATATTAAGTTGAACCAACAACTGTTCAGACACATATACAAACATTTCAAATAAATTTGATTTCCTTTCACATTTTCTGAGTTTGAAAAGAAAAACAAACAACCAGCACTTATCTTTAAGTGTATTAGAGACACAAAACAAGTTCCATCATACATGTTTCCTACTGGATAAAAAAAAAAAGAAAGGTTTTAAAACCGAAATGGTGCATGCTGGGAAGTCTGCTAATATGCTGATTATGCTTCTTTAGGAACTTCATTCACCGAGTTGATTGAACTCTGCACTGTGCATTCATTCAACTCATCAAAAGGCTCCAAGTTGGAAGAACTTGAATAAATAAAACTTGTATATTTGCATTAAGTGAACAAGAAAAGATTAGTTGATTTAACTAAACTCCTGTATGATTTTTTTAGTGTGCTGTAACATTAGAACCAAGCAGATCTGTGGAGCTTCTGAAAGACTTTGATAGGTCACAAGTTTTCCACACAAGATGACATTTTTTTTGTAAGTAGTGTGACTGAGAAAAGGACCTTTTCCTTCTCTTTTGACAGTCATAACCTCTTTACGTCAAAGCAGGGGAAGCTGAGAGGATTCTTCAGCCATTACTCACACTTAATCAATTTGATTATTGATGGATTTTTAAAATAATTGTGATAAGGATCTGTGTCTTTTCTTTATGTAACTTCAAATCAAACATCTTACTCGACTAGAAGTACACATACTTGTAAAAAATAATTTTAAAAGACTGATAAAAGTAGAAAGACTGTTTCAGAACAGTTATCAGAAAAATAAATGCTTGTTCTCTGGACTCACAATGCAACAAAAAAATTAATCTTTGCAAGTCACTTCCATCTGTTAATGAGTCTTAAAAACCAGTGCCTTAAGAACACATTAACACGTTTCCAGTACTGAAAACAAGTTGATTTAAATCGTTTTTCAGTTTCTTTAAACTTGTTGCCAAAGTAGAATATATAAAAATTAAACTGTATTCTAGAAAATTATTTTAGGAAGTACTTGAAACTACTTTTCCCCCTAATATTTTAATAAAATAAGACCATAAGAACTTATAATTAACTGATTATTGATCACATTTACCAAATAAAGGAAACAGAACTCAACTTTTTCAACTAATAATAATAATTGTGACCCTAATCTTTCATAGAAATTATATTTTCATCAATAAAAGTATAATTAAAAGGTCACTACACCCACATCATTAAAATGTAAGTAAATATTTACTGCATTTAACACTTCTTCTGTGGAATGACGTGTTGCTTTTTCACATATAATTTGTCATTACTAAATGTCACCTCTATTATATTGTTGTTGGCTTCTATTTTATTTTTTCCTTTTTCACATTTTTGATTGGGGAGTTGTTTATTAGGTATGAAGCAGTTTAGTTGCTGGGGATGGATGCTGGGGCAGAAAATGGGTTTATGTCAGCAGTGGCAAACATACGGCATGCGGGCCAGAACCAGCCCACCAAAGGGTCCAATCCGGCCCACTTTGCTGAGAACTCATTAATCAACAAATTGCACTGCTATTCCTGATTTGTCCACCAGCTGTGCTGATGATAAAAGTAGCACACCCTAACCTGGATACTTTGTCCATCCGGTGTGCTTACGTAGCTTATACGCTACATGACACAACATTTTCAGTCATAGGCTACTTTTAATGGTGGAGCCGGTGGTGAGAAATGTCTTTGTCCAAAAGGAGAAAAGTGGACACTGATTGTGAAGTTTTCTAAGAATTCCTGTGTTTTCACATGCAAAGACAGCAGACTGACTGAATGTGGAAAAACTGTTGAACTTATTATTATATATTATCTATAATATTGTTGAATTTGCACTTGTTCTTCCAGGCTGTTCATCATTTGTTCTGTAAATGGATGGTTCATTAACTGTGAGTGTTTTCCAAATGAATTTGTTCTCTTTACCACTAAAAGTCTTGTAATTTATAGCTTATTTTGCGATGGTTTTACTGGTCAGGCCCACTTGAGATCAAATTGACTGTATTTGTGTTTGACACCTCTGGTTAATATGATTGATTGAGTATAGAGTTTTTCTCTGAAAGACTTTTAAAATATTTAAATAAATCTGAATCTATGTTGTGGTGGCAGCTGAAACCAGAGTTCAGCAGATATTTTGCAGTTTGGATGAAGTGACCCTTGAATTATAGCACTTTTAAGAGTTTCCGTGTCTGTTATTGTGCACTGTTTGTTTCTTTCTCAGCCAGGTCTCTCTTTGAAAAGCAGCGCTTTTTATTCTCGGTGGGACTACCTGGCTGAATGATGGGTCAATGAAAGCAGCAACAATGTCCCAGACTGTCTGCCATAAGTCAGTGAAAGAGGTGATTCATGAACAGTGGGCACTAGGTCTTGGCTCGGACTCTTTGATTGAAACCTGTTTAGCAACAACTGCTAATTTCATTACATGGTGTCAGCGCACACTGAGCGGCTCCTAAAGGGCCTGCTTTGAACTCTCGGGGCCCAAACAATGACACGGGCCAGTCAGGGGGCCTGATGGGAGTGTGACGGGTCGGTGGTGGGAGGAAAAACAAAACCTCCCAGAGAAGAAAAAAAGGGACGGAGGTTTTTCATAATGCTGAAGTCTGTCAAATATTTTGATATGTCCCACACACCATGGTGCAGCTCCTCCTGGGCTTTTTGCCTTTCAGCGGGAAAACAATTGACTTTCTTCACGATCAAGTCGTTCGCCTCCCCGCCTCCAGGCAAAACCTTTCATGAGGAGCCATGGCTTGCCGTTGCAGCTGTTCCGCTGGGGTTCTTCCCATGGACACCGGGGATAAAAAGTCTTTGAGGAAGCCACTTCAGTTGTGTGGCCTTGCAGGTTTCTCTTTTTTTCTCTCACTCATCCAAAACTTGGCTCACAAGAAACTTTTTGCCCAGTTTTTTTTTTCTTCTTTGTTGGGCTGTGGTTGGACTGGGTTTGATCTTTTTTTTTTTTCTTTTTGTCTTTGTTAGTGAAGATGATTAACCAGAGCGATGATTAGTTCAGGCAGCTCATCATCTTTACGTGTCTGGGTACACTGCCTGCATTTCTAGAGCTGCTGCCTTGCAAAAAAATAAGCACCTCGGTCACTTATCCACCATTAAAGAGTAAAAATGTTTTTTACTTATTTGCAGTGTTTCCACCAGTGAATAGTAAAAATCTACTAGTTTGGGTAAATATTTTGACTTATTTGTAGAGCTTCAACCAATTAAGAGTGAAAAACTCCACACGAAGTAGATATATTGATTCATTTGCAGTATTTCTGCCAATGAATAGTAAAAATCTACCGGTAGGGTAAATATTTCGACCTATTTGCAGTGTTTCCACCAGTGAATAGTAAAAATCTACCAGTTGGGTTGATATTTTGACTTCTCTGCATTGCTTCTACCAATGATTAGTAAATAAAAATGCTTCTTTGCATTGCTTCCACCAATATAGAGTAAAAATATACCATTGGGGTAGATATTTTGATGTCTCTGTAGTGCTTCACGTATTTTCTTCAAACACGGGTGGGAATCCTAAGATAGAATTGCTGCATTCATTTCAAGAAAGTGAGAATTTCCATCTTATGACTTGCTAAGATGGACATTTTGTGCAGTCTGTACAACTTTTTACAGTGAGTGAACATCCTCTCTAACAGAATAAGAACAGCAGACTTCCAGAACATGCACCATGAAGGTAACTTTGCAAAGTTCACTGCGGATAGAGGAGGCGTATGAATATTCATGAAAAATTACCCGAGCTCACTGTGCCTGATAGTGGGCCCTTTTCTGCCGCGGTATTAGGCCTGTAAAAGAGATGAAAGGCTTGTGAACCATCCCCACTTCCTTGGCCTTATACTGGGACACAATGGCCAACCAGCCGCTCAATTAGTCTGCCATCTTAGACTGACTGTTTGACAGGTCTAGCTAATTGTTAATCCCGCCATAACTGTTGCTCAGAGTAATTAATCATGTAACAAAAGGGCTCTCAGTGAGGCAACCCCACCAGTGCGGATGTGTGTCAAACCAGAAAGCGAGAGCTGAGAGGGAAAAAGCAGCAGTAAAGGTTGTCCAATTTACAGCTGAGGTTGATCAACAAATATTTAATCTTCATTTGCAGCACCTTTAGCAGCAGCGAGCGTCAGTTCGGTTGTTTTTCCCGGATGTAAACAAGCGAGTGCGTGAGATCTCCTGGCTTATGTAAATTCGGCTCCATGTGAGCCCCACAGGAACGGGTTCCAGGGGTCAAGGACCATTCATCATGAGATGGAGTGTCATTTTCCCCACTTCATACGCAGGCAGCTGCTTAAGAGGAGGAAGAGAAAAGGAGGTATTCTTTGAGGGGGGAAAGAAAAGGCAGAGCCAAGCACAATCCAGGCTTCAGAGAGGAGATGGCGGGGTGGAGGTAGGGGGGGTGAATAGGAACACAAGGTGCCACTGTGTCAGAATTCAAATGTGAGCACCACCGGTGATGTCATTCACCTCCCCAACCCCACCTCGAGTCATAAGACGAGCAGCATTCCTGGGAACGGGAAACGGACACAAAGAGCCACCGTGTTTTGCAGTTTTGCAATACTGACTCATTTCGTTGTGACCCATAAGTGATTTTTTTTCCCTCGGTGTGTCCAAATGATGATTAATATCTGTTTTCTATCTCTGCGCCGAATGGTCACAGCGGCAAACAAGAGCACCTCTTGTTCGGATGAAAAAGGAATTGTAGGCTCCCAGGCTATGGAATCTCATAAAGGGCAAATTGGATAATTTGAGGGAAAATGGACAGAGGTCATATCTCATCTCCATCTTTTTTTCCCCCCTTTTCTGTTTTTAGAGATTTAAAGATAGTCACGCAAGAGATTTAGTGTCCATGCAAAGGCTCATTTATGCCCCTTTACATACAAAAATAGACACCTCCGTTTCAAAGAATGTAACTGTCACTGCTTGCATACTTTCAGAGGCGAAAGCAGGGCCAACGTTGTAGACGGTGGTGGTCTCAGCTGCCATAATCGTGACATGGATGGGGAATTCATTCCACTAATTGACGTCAAACATTGGAGAATTCTTTCCACTACCTCACGACAAACGTCATTTCCAATATTTTCGGATTTTTAAAACTTCTCCATCATGTCCTTTGGTCATGTTTCACTTGAACTATAGAGAGGCGAAGTCCCTCGCCTTCAAAGCGGCCCTTTGGAACCTTACATTCTGGAAACATGTGAAGGCGAGACAACAGCAATAATTTAGCAGGTCAAGAAAGTCCCAATTGGTTGTTGGTTTGTCATGGCTTAGTTTAGTTTTGTGTGAAACCACTCATTGCACTATGGACAATATACGTCACCAGTGCCAACAACACTGTCCCCGTCTGTTTTATCCAGCGACTACTGGTTGTTTTGTCTGAGGGCTGGCAAAAGAGCAAGCAAGACCTGTTGCTTGTGTGACTACATCCTGAAACGAAACACACGGCCATCTTAGCTTCAGTGGCTAATGTTTTTTGGAGGCAGAAAGTCATGACGTCATTTATGGGACTTTTCAGTGTGTAGTCTTTCTAGTCTTTCATCTTCATAGTCTAGCAGTTTTACGACAGACGGCGATCTCTTCCTGTGGTGGTCCGCTGGAAGCGGAGGGACTTCGACTTTATATTGGTCAGCTTCGTCAGTATCTGTAAGCTTACAGAAAATGTGCACTAACACGGATAAAATGAACGCAAATTACAGACAGAAGGCTTTGTCCATATCCGTATTCATATCTAGCGTTAAGCAAAAGTCTCACAGACCTCTCTGCGCTGCCAAGAATTCATTAGGCTTTGCTTTTGTTGAACGCTTCTTGACTATAAAAGATGAAATTGCCTGAACAAGAAAAATTAGAACTCAGGGCTGATACCTCACCTCATCAACAATCATAATCACCTCTTGAAAGTCTTCCTAATTTTCCTACACCACACCAAACCTCATTCTCCCTCTGCGGGTGACAATCAGCAGTCCAACACAAGCAGCCGAACATGACAAGGGCTGCGTTATTGCTACGCCAAAAGGGAGAAAAACCTGATGATTTGAGCAACAAAACAAAGGCCTCCGGGGAGCCATTGGCCGTCCCGCCGGTCGACCCACCTCCATCACCGCCGCACAGGACCAAAGCACAATACCACACACAAAAACCTGCAGACAATAAACAGAAACAGTAGGAATCCTTCCCTAATTTGACTTGCTCCACAGGTGGTCACCAGCTGCTAGCGAACAGGTTACTGGGGGCCCCAATGGAGGAGTGGGGATTTTCATTTTAAGTGGAACAATGGGCAACTGCTCAGGTCCCAAAACCAGGAGGTCGTTTCTTTCTTTCTTTTTTTAATTTTTTTTTTTTTTTTTTTTTTTTTTTTTTTTTTTCTTTTTTTTTTTTTTTTTTTTTTTTTTTTTTGGGCAGTGCCTGGAGGTAAGTCGCAGCTCCACGGCAGCAGACAGTGAGGTCTTTTGTCTCTACGTCTGTGCACCAAGATGGGGGCTATCAGAAATTCCCCCTGTCTTAGTTCACATGATTCAATGAGAGCCCTGTGTGTCAGTCTGAGGGCTGTTCTTTTCTTGTCTATTCATGTCATACACCGGAGGGAAAGACCCGGCTACGCTGGCGGCTGGAGGCCTGCTTTTACTCATCCAACGAGACAACAAACTCTGCAGAACTCAGAATTCATTTAACTCACAATTGTATGGCTTTTCATACTGAATGGTGCTTCAGTCAAGCCAGAATGTTTCAAATAGACAATGGTCACCCACATAAAATCCTTGAAATCCTTTCAATTTGCTACCATACCTTAGCAGAATTGATCTAAGGTTAATCTTATTATCTCTGCAGCATCTACCAAGGATCCAGATAAGGCGATGAAAACAACCTTTTGTCTGAAGATTCACAGGCACATGGTCAGATTCAAGGCATTTGTCTCCACACAAATGAAATATGGATCCCAGCAAAGGATGTCTTGCAGGCAGAGAGGATTTTCCAAAAATCCTCCCCCCAGATCTTGTGCACGGAAAGCCAGACTGAACTCCTGAGGCAGAAACAGACACCTGACCACCCAATAAGAGGAAATAAGTTTGCATAAGTAATTGTCGTAATGCGATTCAAAGATGCAACTCTCTCAGGGGATGGGGAAAAACATAATGGAAAAGAAATTAAAACGTGTCAAGATTTTTCAACTCAGAGATGGTGATATCTAAAACCTGCCCAGCAATAAAGACTTTATTAAATCTTGGAGTTAATTTAAGACATTAAACTCTACTGGCGACCACTGGGATTGCAACGCCATCAGATCTCTGGCACGTGGACTAAAATGAATAACAATTTGCTTTATGCAAATTGAGCATTATATTGTCCAAAATTACAGGGAGAATTGTTGAATTTGTCATTGAAATAGCCTTGGAAAGAAACAGTTTTTCCTGGCAATGGCAGAAACGGTGGTTGCTGGCACACAGGGTCTTCATTGGACTCCACTAATGTCCATTCTGTTTGGTTTAGAGCGGAGTTTCTGTCTAATCAAACCACAAATCTTCCAAAAGTGAATGAAACCAAAAGTGAAATAGAAGAAGAATGACTTCATTTGAATCTGAGTCTTGGTTTGTCTGTAACAGTCCCACAAGAAAAACTAAACTGATGTTTCGTCACCTTGGAACTACATCTCATGTAAAAGCAGCAAAGAACAGCTGGAGGCCAAAAGCTACCCCAAAAAAATGCCTTAGAGCTGTGCTTTGATGGAACATCTTCATCAGGATTACGAAATGGTGCCGTTATTGTATTCTTTGTTCTTCAGATCAATGAAATAATAAGATTTTAGACATACTCTTTCAATTTTCTTACCTTTTAAGTGCTGGATTGAAAAGTATCTTCCATTTCTATCAGTTCCATAAGTTGACTGAGTGGGGTTTAACTCCTTCTTAAGGCTTTAGACCGCAGATTTGTTTCTTAAATCAGATCTTTAATACAGACTGTCCGCACTGTTATTTGCAAATCATCAGATCAGATTTGTGTCCAGATAGCAACCTATCTGTATGGGTTGCTGTGGTAACGATGTAGGCGCCAATAATTAGATATGCTAGTGACACAGCTTTCCAACGTGAAACCATAAGAAATAGATTTCCATCATCTCGCCCTTCATTTATTCATTCATTCAACCTTCATGTAGTGACTAAGTCCTACACTTTAGCCACTACTGGCTGGTAAATGGGCAACAATGAGTCAGGAAAAACGATATCCAGTTTTTACCAATACCTTATCGTCATCACACCGCCTTTATTTGTTGTCCCAAACACAATAATCTGGCACTTTAAACAACTTCAAAATAAACAAAATACAGCCACAGTGTTGACCGAGCCCAGTGTTTGATGGCATTAATTTAAATCTGCTGATATTCAGCCTATCCAATACACCGCCCAAGTGTTGGAGAAATTATTATGCATTAAACAGAAATCAAATATATTATGTGGCTCTTACACTTTATTTGATCTCGAGGAATCATTGAGTGGGTGCCTTCAAACAATCAGGCTGTCAGGTTGTGGTGCAGAAGTCGTCCGTTGTACCAGTCAAACTCAGCCATGGAGAGGACTGCTCTGATGCACTTTCATCACTCCAGATTTGTGGTGACGTCTCGCCGACTGCGGTCAACCCGTGACAGCCCTCCTTTCTCCCCCTCAAAAAAGCAAGTGTTGTGAGACTTAACTCGTGTGTGCAGGAGAGCAAAAGAGAAAGATGTTTAAAAGTCTGTGTGTTCAGCTCTCAGTACTTTTCTAGCTTCTGACTGAATCTCTGTTGTTTGAAATTTAGTTTCTCTCCTGCGTCACTGTGTTTACTTTCAGGTATCTGCCCTTTTTTACGATTTCATGTTCGCTTTTCTGCATAGGAGTCGTGTAAAGTTACTGCTGATGAAAACCCAACATTCCGGATTTTGCTGCTTTGCTGCTTCACTTTTATTGTGAAGAATTTATTGGAAATTGTCCAAAAATGTCGACCACTTTACAGCTGCTGGACTCGATTTCAGTTAGGCAGCCCTGTTGTAGTAGACATGCAAAATCCTGCTATGCTGGACTGAGGTGCTGAGTCACACCAAGTCAAGCCAGGCCTGCACGTGTATATTGAGCAGTGCTGAGAGAGTCTGGACTGAGACACATCTGCATCTGTTGGAATCGCTTTTCAAACCACGTCCAAATGTGGCTTGGATCCAATTTGCAAAAATAGCACTGAAAGTGTTTTTTTGTTTTTGTTTGTTTACTGTCCAGACTTTCTAAAAACCAATCTGGATATACAGGAAATGCACAAAAACAACCTGGGCTGACAGTCTGAAGGCCATGTCTTCACTTTACATGCATGTGATCAGCCAATGGGGCTGCTCATCTCATTAATCATCACATTTGCGTGAAGGCATCGCATCCTTTTTTATTCTAAAGCATCATTTTATAGACACTTACACTAAATTGAGCCTAAAATATTTGGCATCTTGAGAAATCTGGGGTTTTGACTCGAATGTAAACAAAATTTTGGGGGTTTTGAACAATACTTGACCATATAACATGAGCTTCTTCATCCTAAACACTCTGTGAGATTGAGCAGGATGTTATTTTACCACAAAACCAGGACAAAATGTGAAGGAATTCTGAATATGCTCAATGCTTGTAACCACACGAGCTCTACCACCTATTAATTGATGTATTTTTATTATTTTTCAAGCTTCCCTCAGAGTTCATTTGGGGCTGCAGCTGACGAGCCGTGGCGGCGGCGGCGGCACGCTGTCCCTCGGGGTCACCTTAAACCGCGGCCTCTCCTCTCAGTGCCCTAAAATAAAACTTTCATCTCCCTCGTCATCGCATCCTGAACTTGCCCCCGTGTCCCTTCATTTAAATTCACACAGCTGATGTTTGTTGTGAACAGGCGCTGTCAGAGAGGATAAAGAAAGGTTACCTGGTGGCTGAGAGCGAGACGCTTTACACCAGCAGATTTATCCACACTGATGTTTTGATGTCACCACCGGCTCCTCCAGGCGCTTTGCTGTTGTAACGAACCAAACCCCAATCAAATCTTTGAAGTAGTCATGTATGCATAAGCGCCGTCTACCTTAATGCTAAATAATTAGCAAGCGAGCGCGCGGCTCACTGGGATTGCTACCTCAGGGCTAAACTTGCTTTTCCTGCTTTGATCATTACGTTAATTAAATCTGGCTCCCTTGACAGGTCGGGGGCTAAAAAACAGGTAGGTGTCATAGGCACCTCGGCGGAGACAGAAGCACCTGGTGTGTGTGAGCGCTCCAGCTGTCAGCGGCGATGCCTTAAGAGTCAGACGGTGGTGGCGTTAATTCGAACCGATGTCCCAAAAGGGGAGGGGAGGGGAGGGGAACGACTCAATTGTAAGACACCCCGATTCTCCGGTCTGGAGGCGGGCGAGGCTGCATCTTTGCGGCAGCTTTGGCCAGAGGAGGAAAGAAGTCATGTTGTCAGACCTCAGTGTCAGCTCGCGTCATAACCAGCGCCTGGGGGACAAATTAGAAGTGTGTTTCGAGAGATGTGTCAAAAGTGTTCTCGGTCCACATCACAGCAGAGAAATCGTGCAAAGAGGGACCTAAACCAAAGTCAAATGCCAAGGGCAGTCAGAGGAGGGACTCACCTATGATTTATTTAAATCAAAATGGCTTCAAACTATGAATAATTACACCATTGTGCATTCATGTGGAGTCTTTTAATGTAATTATGCATGTAGAGCTTTTACAGGAGGCCAACATGAGACTGTAAACACCTCCATGAAATAAAGGACCTCACGCTCAAGTCACTAATTATCGTTAGTGCATAAACATGGAAACAAAGGTAAAAGATCACATGGGTGGAGGCTTGGTTCTGCAACCAGACCAAATATGAGAATGATTTTTTTTTTGTCTTTGCAGTTATATCATGTTTATAAATTAGCCAATGTGCTCTCTACACTGAAAAAAACAACACTGGATCAACTTAAAAAAGAAATAGAAGCAGTCAGTCACACTAAATATTTGGCACTGACTCAATTTAAATAATTAATATCATTGAATCTGTTTTTGTTTTTTTTTTTGTTTTTTTTTACTCCATGAGAACTGTTTTCTGAAGGTGGAGTAAACCAATAAATTAAAAAAAAAAAGTCTTTATTGACTCAATATTCGGGATTAATTGATGATTGATGAATCAGTTCTTAAGAATTTGATCAATCAGTGAAAATTAAATCAATCTACTATATAATAAAAGATCTGAAATGAGATTATGTTATCTAATATTCATATGTCTTTATATGTTTCATAGGCTATATAATGCTGTCAGAGAATAACGCATTGGTATGAGCAAAATCTTCTTTAAATAACAATTAATTGATTGATAATGTCACCAATGATCAGTTAAGGAAAGTGCTTATGATTTGCAATCCTACTCAATATTAATAGTTAATTCAGTTTAACTTGACATGTTTTAAGTTGATGCAAACCTTTTTGTGAAGGTTGGAGCAAAAATAACAGTTCTAATTTACAGTTACAATTATTTGAATATACTTATATACTTACTAAATATACTTATGTATAGCAAATTGAATTTAAAAAAAACATTGCTATAAATACATTTTGATCAATATATATCTAACAAAATAATTACAAATGGAGTTTTACTTTCTGTTTTGAGTGTCCTAGTGACCAAGAAATTATTTTGAAATTTAAAAAATTGCCTTTTTATGACTCAACCTGTTTTATGTAACTCCATGGAAACCACTGTCTGAAGGTTGAAGCAAACTGATTATTTTATTTTTTTGGAAATAAAAATTGACATTTTTTTGAAAATTATTTAAAATGTATATCAACCTGAATTTTAAAAATAGCTTTAAATACATATTGATGAATAACTGTATATCTAATAAAATAATTAGACATGCAGCTTTAGTTTCTGTATTTTGAACCACCTACTGAAATTTACAGTTTCTTTGATTGAAATCTGAGACTGAGATGAGGTTCTACTTTAAGTGCGGGTTTGGGGAGTATTTGGAAAATGTATTTAAAATATGTATTTATATGTATTCCATTACAGTTACTGTTTAATTGGTGGTATTCTGGATACCTGAACTGTATTTAAAAATAGTTTACTTGAACAGATTACTTGACTTGTTCGTCAGTTTGGCTAACTAGTTGGCTAAGTGTCTTCAGTGCATCTGTAAATATTCTCAGTCCTCTGTGATAACTGAATAATGGGTTTGAAATTTGTATTTTTTCAGTTTAATAAACAATAAATAAATAGAAATATGTTAGTGCCCACTTGGGCCACTCAGTCAAAAAAGTCTGGATACGCCCCGGTATGTGATGTTAACTCCATCAGTTGGCTGTTAACTCTGTCATAGAGAGGTTTTTTAGTTATATAATCATTGAATATATGTTCATAAAGATTTGTAAAATTAGTTTATGTCAGCAAAAAATAATGGAACACCTAATGTTTGTTCTTTGTGTTCTAAATGATCTTGTGTGTCAACAGTTGACAAAATTTAAACCCTCAGCCACAAAAAATGCTATTTAATGAAAAAATAAAGTTACAAGGTTTAATAGCCAAGAGTTTTCTGAGCATTATGAATGAAAAATAACCCTAAAAATACAGAGCGACAGTTGTTCCACACAGTCAAAGAGAGAAAAAGCAAAATTCTCAATATATTACATTTCAAAAGAACCAAACCCGACTCAGCCAATCCCAAAGACTCCTACAAGGAAATGGCCCAAACCCAACAGGACCCAACATAATAAGAGTTTTGGGTAGTAAAACTCTACCAAGAGCTGACTGCTACCTACAAAGTTGTGAATGCCCAATGAGGATTTAAGGCATCCTCGATAAATGTAGCTGCGTTTTTATCACCACAGAGATCATCTGGAACATGGCAGCTCCAGAGACGACACGGTTTCACCAAATCAAACCCAAAACTGCAAGTAACATGTCGCCCAAAGCCAATTAGCAGGAACATGAGACAACTGAAGGCGCTTCAAAGAGGTTAAATCCTGTGCGCTCCAGCTGCAGGTGCATCAGTCCAAAAATGGCTCTGATTGTTAATATTTCAAGTCTGGAAAAACATAAAAACATGAAGTCCTTTTTAAGAGGTATTTATCATCCTTTAACCCTCATACTCAGACTGGAAGTGGGTCTCTCCTCCAGGGCAGAAAACTGTCTCTGTCCGTGATGAAAATAAGGCAAATGACATTAATTTCATCTGAAATAATCTAGATTGTGTTTGTTGGATCAGCTCGAATTCAAAAAAGCGACTTTCTGCCTGAGCCCAGAGGCCTTTCCTCCACATCCTCATCCAGCGCCCCACACCACAGAGCGTTCAGTAGTAATTAGTGTCTTCAATATGTTTAACCATCCCACATACCTGTTTAATCAAACCATTTTCTGGGCATGTATTCAACCTTCAAAGGCAGCGTTTGAAAAGGACTCGGAAAACACAAAAGCGAGTTGTCTGTGAAGCTCCTTTTGATCTAGATCATTAACGTTTTGGAATCAGAAGTTGACATAAGGCCCGGTTTTGTTGCCGCACTCCTGGATCCGTTTCTGTGCGGTGGAAGTTGAAGATGTTTGGAAAATTGCTCCGATTATAGTGTTCATGTGCCATTTGATACCGGTTCCAAGAACAAGGGGAGCTGCAGCCAAACCAGACTACACCAATAAGAGCTGGCGGAACTGGCCGTCCTTTCATAGACCACATGGTCTCTTTACCGAGTGGACACATTTTATTATCATGGTAATCGACTTTGTAATTTCGGTGTGAACAGCCCCACCCTGCTCTGTTAACAATGGTGAGATCTCAACACCAATTAAAGCAGAGTGTATCAAGGAACAATAGTTTACTAGAAAGGACAAATGGACTGGACTCTGAACATTTGAAAGGCTACAAGTGCATCAAAAACTTCATATTTAAGAGTAAATTTCTCAATAATTGCTGCTGTTTTGCAGTAGAACAGCTCATTACGGCCTAAATAAACCCTTCACTGTGCTGATACAACTTGTTAAAGCCGTTTCCCGCCAACATACATTAGCTCAAGGTTTGGCTGTATACATCAAAGATCGATTCCATTGCGGAAAAGTTGTCACATGCGTTCAAAGCAAGCCGATGGGAGTTCTTCATCGCTCTCCAACAGGAACATCAAATGACGACACAATACGTTCTTGGACTTAACGAAACCACTGAAGCTCCGTCCATCTCCAAACCTTTTCAACGCGAGCCCGTCCTTGTCCAGGCCCTCTTTGAGATGATCCTCCCCGCGAACGGGCGCATCAAAACCCCTGAAAGCGCTCATCACCACTTCAACGGACTCGCCTTTCTATTTCTGTCTCCTTCCCCTCTGTCCACGAGCCTTGGAGTGGCGGCGACGCCTGCGCCCGCGGGCAGCTTTTCTGAAAAATCACAAGAAATTCATTTCCTCCCTGGATGGAAAATAACAAAGGCATTCCTCATGACAGGCCTCTCTTCCTGTCATCTGCAGGCCACAAGTCAACTCATCTATTAATAGAAACCCCCTCGTCTTTTCTTCTTTATCACAACCAGACTGCAGAGTTCCCATCAGGTGATTCCATTAATAAATTACAGATGCGCAGGAAGTCTGTGAGGAGTTTTGCCAAGGTGAAAAGCAGTCAGAGAGGTGCTTTGGAGTGTGTGTTTTGGGAGGAAAATGCAGTAATATACACCATTAAATATTCAGTTTGATTACTCTTTACTCGGTAGCAGATTTCTGACCTAGTTCAGAGTAATTAGGTTTACAATGTTCAGCCACTTTAGTAAACAAGGATATTTTCCTGGTGAGATAACTTCGCAGCCGCTCTCGATATCTCAGCGCGGAGCCTCAGCGGGGATTATCTTCGATCTGAATGAGATACCTATCTGCTATGTTGATATTCCTCCTTTAATAACAGCAGGCTGTCCCACTGGGAGAGCACGGAAAGAGCTCAGTGTGCTGAGATTTACATGACATGTCGTACTGTACGTACTGTACAGGGCTCTGTGTGGTGGAGCAGGTGCTTTAAGTTTAGAGAAAATAAGCAAATGATCCTTTTAGTTTGCAAATATCTGTTTAATGCATGCAAAGAAACACTTTACAGTATATACAGAAACATATCAGCTTTGAATATATAATGCAGGATAGAATTATTAGCATATACTTTATAAACACATACAGTTTGATGAGATTTTTTCATTTCCCCTCTTTGTAATCCACTGCTGTGGACAGGGTCAGCTGCAAAATGTATTTTAGCCACCTACAGTAAAAAGTCCCATTTTGCCTTGTTGCTAGACACACTTTTTTGACGGGAAACCGCCATTATATAAGCCAAATATTGCTTTTTCTCCTGCAATCAAACTCCATTGGTGAAATCAGTAATTTTACTTCTTTAACACTGGCATTGTTGGTCAACCGTTGTCTCGATCTGAACTGTCCCTTTAAAGCAGAAGTGTCACATCAGAACCTAAAAGGGCCAGTTTTTGTTATCATATTACATAATTACCTCTGCATTTGCTTAGTTTGGGTTTTATTAATAACTTAATGAAAAAGTATCTCTGAAAACAGTAGTGTAGGAAAATTAATGGCAGGCAGGCATTCACGTGTGCATCTATTTTTATTGCAATTTATTTTAAAAAATTAAGCATAAGACAAAGAAGACATACCGGCTTGTCTTCATTCAGCACAAACATGTATTCAGTTTCTAGTTTCTCATTAAATTGCCTCCTCTGCGTGTGCTTTTTAGCTCAGCTGCTACTTTTATACTAGCTACAACTTCTTGGCTAAAGGAGCTCTGCCTCTGATTGGCTAGTACTTGTTGCCTCTCTTGGTTAGGTTGGTTATTGAGGCTATTTTGCACACAGAAAACAGGTAAGTCCACTGATCTAGTGTATCCTGAGCTTCAGCTGCTAGAGTGGTTGGTTTAGATTATTAGTTTATTTTTATGGTGTAAGCACATTCCAATAGTACCCTGATGGGCATTAAAACCATAAGAAATTGTTAAAATTCTATGTTGCAGGAACAACCATCCAGACAACACACACACAGACAAATAGAACAAAACAAAAACTCAAACATGTCAAAAACTCAAATACACAGATAATAACATATCCAGTTAGTGTCAAGTGTTTGACCAAGTTTTAACCAGGATTTGACTTGTAGAAAATGTTTTAAAATCCAGAATCTGCTCTAAACTGGCAGGTCCAGGAAGCAGTTTGTGCAAATTGAGTCTCACAGTGTCTAATTCTGCACTTTCCTTCTGATTGAGAGTTAATGGCAGTGTAGCGTAGTTATGAAAATATTAAAAATGGGTGGCGCTTGATGATCGCAGTAAGTAAATTTAAAAGATTTTACTTCAAAATCAGGGTGCATTCTGGGACATAGATGACATAGATTATGGACGCTGTACATCCATGAAGCAGCAAAAAATAGTTTAGCACAAATTCTATTCGAGCTCTCAGGGGGGTCCACATAAAATAAGGTACCACGCTGAGGGCCTGAGTGTGCACATGTGCTTTTTATGGTTGAGCCATCCAAATGATCATACTGTAAAAACATGTTTTCTCAGTTACATTTAGTGGCAGATTTTAGGATTTCACTGTCAGGAGATTAAAAGTATATATTTCCTTTGTAGATATTCAGTCCAGTGAACACCAGTGTTTTAGTTTTTTTGGAACTATGCTGAAAACTACAAACAAAATTCCATTTACATCAGTTGTAATATGGTGCGGGCTGACATTTGAAAGACATCTCAATATTGGGACAGAAATCATTAAGAATATTCTAGTGTAAATTGGGCGAACCAACCTTTTAACCAATCAAATCAATGCGAATTATCCTCTGACTGGCTGCATTTGCAGATGTTAACGAGTCAAACAGGTTTAATTATCATATCCAAATGTGAAATTAACCAAGCTTAGCAGAGTGAGCGCTAATTCAAACTCTTGCTCTGACATGACATATTACAAACTCCCTGTATTTATGAGAGATGCCATTGTAGACGGTAAACCGGACACGTCATACTAAGACAAGTCACACAGGGTCATCCGAAACTTCCTGAGCCAAAAACAAATCTACTTAAAAAGTCAGTCATTAGAGCCTGCAGCCAGTGGAACTCATTACCTACTCACATGAAACAAATCAGAGGCAAAATCTATTAAAAAAATCACTCCAACAGGAACTAATGAGAGAGAGCACACAACAGGAATAATGCCACCTGCTAGGATGTTTTGGTTGGGATTTAACTAACTAGCTTGTTTGATCACTTCCGTACATGCATTAGTGTTTAAGTTATCTGCTGTTTTGATTTCTTTGACTTTAAAGCCGCCCTCCTCTCACAAATATGTTTTTCTTCTGGTTCCTGCAGCTGGATGTTTGCGTTTCGCTGTGCAGATTAATGTATGTGCACCAGAAGTCTGCTTTCACATTCATCAGCTGAAAGTAAAAAAGTTTATCTGAGTTCAGTGAACATCTGATTTTAAGGGGCGGGCCTGTGGGCGTGATTTATGACATCACAACTAGGTTGGAAGTCAGTCCACGTCCAATTTGCAACTTTTACCAGTGTGATGTAGAAGCTTCAAGCTGCCAGTGTTAGATTTTGAGCCTGGTATGAACCAGTGGAAGATCACCAGGCTGTTAAAGTGTGAAGAAGACTCGCAGCAGAGTGTGCAAATATACACAGAAGTGTTGACATGATATAAAGTTTGTTTGATCACGATGCCTGATGTTACTCTACACTGCAGACTGGAGTCTCTGTTAACAGTGACAAACATACAGATCTGCATTATATACACTCGTCTCCTCTTCATCACACTGCTGGACCTGCTGTCTATCTCTGGAAGCCCGATACTGCCAGAGTGAAGACAAAAAAGATCCTGTAAGTCATTATAATGAGAAATGGTCTCAAAATTATGATTTATTATCTCAGAATTAGGATTTTTCATCCCAAAAAAATGACATAATATCACAAAATGTCTAATTTTCTCAAAATATTGAGTTAGTATCTCAAAATAATTATTTCTTCACTCAAAATAATGACTTAATATCACAAAATAATGATTTATTATTTCAAAATAATGAGTTAGTATCTCAAAGTAATGATTTATTATCTCAAAATTATTTTTCATCCCTAAATAATGATTTATTATCACAAAGTAATGACTTAATAACTCAAAAATAATTATATATTATCTTAAAATTATGATTTTTCATCTCAAAGTAATGATTTATTATCTCAAAATGATTGCTTAATAATGACTCATTATTTAAAAATTATAACCGTATAATCAAAATAATGACTTACCGCAAAATAATGATGAATTATTACAAAATAATGACTTGTTATCTCAAAATGATGATCAATTATCTCAAAATAACGACTTGGATTTTCTCATTATTATTTGACAATATTGAGAATGTTTGTCATTATTTTCAGATACTAACTCATTAAATATCGCACAGTATTTATATTATATATTTTATAAATTGACCGCTGACTGAATTCCAGTGCTTAGCAGCACTAACAAATAAGGAAAAAAGTGAATAAAAATGAAGTCTGCCTTAAAATTTAAAAAAGTTAAATTCTTTACATTTTGTCTGCTGTTCTGGCACTTGATTTTTGTGCCCTCAAAATACTGACAACACAAAGGCTTTGGTCCTAAAATGACGTCTGGAGGAGATTTTAAAAGATGTAATTCAGACGAGACTGATCTGATTATTAATCTGACAGAAATGAAGAATCTAACTTTTACATTGCAAAATGAACTGTTGTAGGACACTTTTTCAGCGTATGAGCAAAAAAGTCAATTGTGGATGATCTATGCATGTAGGTGTGCATTTCTGTTAAATGATATACATGCTACTCACTCATGCATTTCAATGTAAACACACATGAACATGACAAAGTCTGTGCTGCGAGATGCTACAGTACATCCGTCACCCATCAGCGAGCGTGTGCAAACTCTCGGGCAGACAGACGGTCGGCCGGCCCATCACAACAGTCGATCGTACACTAATATCTCGGGGCATCAGCAGCTATTCCAGAAGCAGAACTAACAAGTTAAGCCCAAACATTGGGTTTGCATGGCAGTGGGGGAGTTTATGAATGTGTGTGTACG
>JAJHUR010136364.1:19013-44837 GCA_027495735.1 Lutjanus campechanus | reverse complement strand
TGTGTGTGTGTGTGTGTGTGTGTGTGTGTGTGTGTGTGTGTGTGTGTGTGTGTGTGTGTGTGTTGCCTGGATATGTCTCGGTGGTAAAGGGAAAGTTCAATCTGTCTGCCTCAGTAAAAAACAGGAAAATGAGCAGAGTTTTCTTGCTTGCTGACAAACATTCATGGATTTATTTTTCTGCAGTGACAGCACAGCTCTACATTACTGTTCTCATGGGGGGGGATCATGTTTTGGCACAGACTGCTGGTGACGGCGCTCTAATTTGATTGGTGTAGATATCTGTACGCAGGGGCACTAGCTATCATCTCAATTCTTAAGCCAAACAGTCAGTGAACCAGCTGTGAACCAAGACATGAATGTATCAACACAGCTAAATACGGCGCTGCCACCCAACTCTGCTGCCACTTTGTCCCAGTGCTCGACTGCAGTACTGCAACAAATGAAAACAAATCTGTTGCAGTTTTGAGTTGCAGTTTAAAGGGGAACTATTCTGCTTTTTCCTCTTTTCTGACCTATAAATGTTGTTACAATGTTGGATACTCGTGTTAAACGATGCCAACGCGTCAAATAAATGAGGTTCGTGCATTTGGAAGTGAGCCCTGCACGCTGTTTTGGATGGCTCTGCACGCTGTGTTTTACCGTCTTTTTTTAAACAGGAGGTCGCATTGATGTGAATCCGTGCCAGACTTACTTATATGGGAATACCTCGGCATATGCTCTAAGCCTGCCCTCTCCCCCACTCTGCTTCGGAAGTTGTATCGCTGTGCGCTGCTCTGCTGTCTACGTTTTCACAGTGTTAGCACATTTGAGCAATGGCTCCCAGAAAATGTTTGTTCTGGTGTGAGGGAAAGTTAACTTTGTTTAGCTTTCCTAAAGAGGCAAGCACCAGGCAGAAGTGGATAGAGTTACTTTTTCCCGGCCAGCAAAATAAAAATACCTCCACGTTTGTCTGTCTACAGCATTTCACACGGGACTGTTTGTCAACATGGGCCAGTACAAAGCTGGATTAGCCGAAAACAAAATCCATACGCTGCACAGGTAAACAGGTAATGACAATAACAAGCTTCACCTACCATTCAGAGACGTCATGAAGTAACCTCTGTTCTGGAGAAACTTCAGGCTGTCCAGTCTGTATCTCCAGATCAGATTCAGGATCCAACACATAGGCTGTATTTCAAAACTTGTCATTTTCAAAAGAGCAAAGAGTAGTAAAGTTCGCTCTTTACTGTTTACTCCTGCACCGGCAAAATGAGGAGGTGGGGCTCGGCAGCGCTCGGCAGCGCTCGGCAGCCCTTCGGAAGTCCTCGGGAATGTGACCAATCACAGCAGAGTGGGCTCGGCGGGAGGCGTACATGGAGGAGGGCTGGGAGGTCGAGTAAATTACACAGACCGTTTTTGCGGGATGCAGGAAATATAAGGAGGAGATGCAGAGAGAGGCACAGCGTCCTGAAGATCTACAAAGCTTTGTGTGCAGGTAATCGTGTGTAGCTGCTCTATAGGAGTCCAAGACTCAATACAAAGGCCCGGAAATGAGTATAATAGGTCCTCTTTAAGGTTCAGGCTTCTATAAACCAGACAGTCAGAAAGGACATATCTTCAGTTAGCTCCATTACATTGAAAAAAATCCACAATTTTTCACAAATTGGATTAGTATTGGGGAGAGATAGGCTACCATCATGGCAACAATAGACAGATTAAATGACAGCATTATCATGATGTGTTCTGCATGGAAATGTTGTTTTCATAATTAATTTTCATGAAGTTCATTTTAAACTAATGATGTAATTTGTGCAAAAAAGCTAGATGTGGACTATACTGCAACTGTGCATTTGAAAAGCATAATTTTGGTCTAACAAAGCTAAAACTATGGCAGGATGAACGGAGCGCATCACCAGCACCCATTGTGCTGTTAAGTTTGTATTTCACTCAGGAAGCGAGTTAAATTTCGAGGTCGGAAAAAAATCAGCAAACCCTCAACAGACGAGTTTGAAGACATACTTTTAGCTCAGGTGGAAGCTCTTTACACTCAAGCACTGACTGGTAAAGTAGAGATTATTTACAGTTGGCCTTCATTCACAAACCAACAGGCTGATTGGTCTGAGCAGTAGTGATGGGAAAAGCAGTTCTATGTAGTGTACACAATCACTACAATTAGTTAATTTTGAAGATTTGTTCACCAAATCATTCATTACTCTGCTGCACAGCCCCACTCACTGGATTCAAATGTGTCCAGCCATTCAGATCAGCTCACTGTTTGAACTGAGAACGTTTTTTTTTTTTTTAATGAAGGATTAGCAAGTAAGCTGAGAATTTAACTGGATAAAAATACTGTTTGCAAACTAAAAGCTCAACTTTTTAACCCATCATTTTCTGTCGATTTTTTGGTCCCACCCACTGCAAAACAAAATGTGATTGGTTGATTCACCTGTCACTTTCTAAACAAACACGCAGGCTGTGGCCTTCTGTCCTTTCTCTGCCTAGAGACAAAAATGAAAAAATCTTACTGGATTACTCTATTTCGCTGTTTTCAGGGCAGTAACCATTCATTTCTGGAACAAACTTGATAGAAAAGGATATTAAAAAGAGAATAGCCTAATAATTAAATTAAAGAAATTAAGAAATTAAAAATAATATATTTAAATATAACAATTGAAATGCTAGTCTGTTGCCTGCTCTTATCTACAGCAGATATATTTTCACACCAAATGATTAAATAAGATACGTGGTACCACTCCGGGTTCCTGTTCACTGTGCGGTACGTTCAGTGAATGATTCACTGAGCGTGCTCTCACAGTGAGACTGGCACTGTGAGTGAATCCCTGCAACGTGCACTGTGAACGTCACTCACAGCTGACTGAGAGCTCAACTTAACTGACTGAGAACAGATCATTGCAGGAAGTGATTCAGCTTGTTCACTTTAAAGGTCCTTTCTTCTGAAAAAAAAAACATTTGCAAACAGGCCAACGTGCAAATGCAAACACTTAAAACAGGGTTTAATAGTTATTGAACAGTACTTGAAATAGTACTTGAAAACTCATATACAACTGTGACATGACAGTACATAACCAAAGATATATGAGCTTATTTAAAAACATGGAAAAACACATCTTGTTTCAGCATTCGTACTTTATACAGTCTGATGTCAGTCAGTGGCTTCTTTAGAAAAATTTCCAAGTATGCACAATAGCTCTAGCATCATATAAATTTCTTTCAACAAAAAGTGAGGAGAATTTCAGTTTCACTTTGACTAACCCATGTCTCAGGATCTCAAACTTTGTCCAAACCCTAGACAATCTTTTGTCACACTGGGAATATTATTAATATTTCATGTATTCTGTTATCATTAGATGAAAATCTACTCTGGCCTAATAGACTACTAACGTGTGTTATGCTGTTGTGTTTTGTACAACTCTAAATGAAATACTATATCTCTCAATCCCTGATGGCAGTAAATGTGAGATTGAAGCACCTGATGATGATGCAAAATTTATTGTTATTGTCAAAATTTTTGAAATCAAGAACTGAAATGAACTGGATATGTTTGTGTTTTTTTAAATTAAATGTAAGTGCTCCCAAAAGTACAAACTTTAAAAAGAAAAAAGAAGAAGTTGATGTCTTTATGCAAAAGACACCTTTCACTGCAGCCTACAGTCAACCAATTAGTTTTCTCTCGTCTCTAAGCAAAATTTTGGAAAGAGTACGTGAACACATTTGGCTATATACATAAACCGATGTCCTTCTAAGCCATTCTCAACATGCACATCATAAAAATCATTCTACTGAAACTGCTTTGATACATATGATGGATGAGAGGCTAAGTGCCCTTGATCAAGGTAAACGTGCATCAATACCTCTTGATTTCAATGCAGCGTTTTGTTTGAGAGATCACACAAGTCTACTTAAAAATGTATTCATTATGGCCTCAGTAAGAATGCTATCATTGGATGGAATCCTATTGACATGGTAGAAAGCAAACTATTTATGTTAATGGTGCCTTTCCCATGTATGATCACCTGTGGTGTCCCACTGGGCAGCTGCCTCAGACCACTGCTGTTTACGCAGATGATCTTTTTTTAGTGTTAGCCAGTTCAGTTCAACATATTCCCAAAGATACAACGGATACTTCAGCAACAGATTCACAACCTCAGTTGCATGAATTATCAAATAATTTTAGAATACATTAAAAGTAATTGGTATCAGATGTAAAACATTTTTTTGCAAAACAAAAAATCTAATTATCTGTACAGGAAGAAAAAGAAAGGAATTGAGACCATGGTACTTTACACATGGCAGTGTTCAAAGTAAAGAGGTTACAGAAGTCAAATTATTGGGAGTTAACACAAAACATTCATGGACAGCTCATATTAGAGATTGAATTGCAGAGTATTTTTATCTGTAAATATTCTTATTGTAATATCTTATAGTCTAATCTACAGTCATATTAATTATTGCTGTGCAGCATCAGGCAGCGCAGCTCAGGGAGCTGTGAGTCGACTGCAGATCTTCTTAAACAAGCAAGAATGCTTTTAAGTTGTGGGTTTGAAAAAGGAGTGAGTGAACATGTTATAATGGGAGGGTCCACAGTAGTAAAACACATAATACAACATTCTATTACAAATGTCAAAAATTCAAAAGCTTAAAAAGTCAGTTAGTATTGAGGACAAACCTTTGTTAGTATGGTATTCATTAACATAAGAATAAGAGATAAAAATCATTATACACTCCAGATGGACTTTCATTCCTAGAACTGTTAAATAATGGGATTCATTACACACAAGAACAGTAGATTGATGACTGTGAGATGTAGTTACATAACACTACTGTATTGTCAGTAGGTTTGTAGAATATTGTTATTATGCAGCATGTGAGCACATGTAGATGTGCACATATGTAGGTACATTACATTATGTTTTGCCAGTGTAGGTTATATGTGTGTATGTATGTATGCATGTGTGTGTCAAGAATTATGTGTTGATTTTTTTAATAAATGATTGTATGATTAAATGTTTTGATGTGAGCCAACGAGCTAAAAGAGATCCAAATAAATCAAATCAAATGTGTGAGTTTCGAGTGAGCTTGCTAAACGTTTTTGGCGGCAGCTTGCCAGAGTTGCTTACCAATACCATGGTCAGTATTACTTTCAACATCAATATTATTTTTCAGTATTATGGGTAATATGTTCCTTGTCATGTGTGATCAGGTTTCTATTTAATGTTTTATGTTTTAACATCATGTACAATATTACTTTTTATTATCATGAACAATACTTCTCTAGTATGTTTAATATACAATTTTTAAACCAGGTGCAATATTTTCAATATCATAGGTTTTATGTGCAAAATTATTTTTTCTATCATGTTTAATGCCTTGTTTTTATACACTGTCCAATATTACTTTCACAATCACTATTGCTTTTCATTATTATTATTGTGTACAATTACATGCAAAATTATGTTCTATTTTAACATCCAGTCTCTGGTGCGTAACTTTTTTTTATTACCTCTCACTATCACTTTGTCTATTTAGATTACATTTGTACTTAACTTATCTTACTTCTATTGTTATTCTATTAGGTGCTGTTTCTTTGCATTTAGTCTATATACACTTTATATTTTATGTGTATATTTCACTTATTTGATGGTCTGTTGTTGTTTTTCTTATGTTACTGTAATTTTGGAGCAATCTGGCACCAGAATTTCCTTCAGGATTAAAAAAGTTCCATCTTAAACCTATAGGGGACATTTGAAGTAAGGCTATTTGCACCTTGCTTTCAGAATAAAAGCAAGAAATCATAAATCCAAAGTACCACTGCTTCTTCTACTAAAAACTGCAGAATGATTTTGTAGCTCTTGCCATTAATTCTATCAGCAAATATAACACTGTACTTAATAATAAATAATAATAATAATAATAACCAGTGTAAATGCTGCGATGTGAGACCACCACCACGACTAAGAATAGATCAGACGTATTCGACACGCCGACAGTCCAGCCAACACCACCAGTATGTGGAGTCTAACTGAAAGTCAGCACACATGTAGTGCAGCTAATAATCCGTCACTGCTCAGGCAATGTGAGTGCTCACTACTGAAGTAAGTGGAGTGCGTCAAAGTTGAAGTGGTGAAGTGCTTCTGTAAACTGGGACAGATGTTTACATTTTGTATAATAATTTATTAATTTAAAACAAAAAAACGAAAAAAGTCTGATATTATTTTTGTCTGTACTATATATTTGACTGTAGCCCTTGTGTACTTGCTGAGGTATTATGTTTGAACATTATACATTCATATAAATGAAAATGATTGTGTACAACAGCCTGTAGTCAACTTGTCAGAACAGTGCACAAAACTAATCACACCAGAGCATAAAACAACAGAGTATCAATAAATAAAATGAAACAATACATTATGTGCATGTACTGTATTGAACAAAATATTTTGTTTTTTCTTGCTTTTAATGTAGTTTTCTTATTAAGGTGCCATAATAAAGCAAATCCATAGATAGGTTTGGGATCGTTCCATTTCTTCCAATGGATGTAGAATCTGCTCCTCTATTCAACAACTGTACAAATAAAATAACAATTTTGGCCATCTTGTTGCCTTTAAACCAAACATAACATCTTCATCCTCATTCACTCATTGTTTCTGCAGATAAAACCCAGAAGATTTTTGTGTAAATATATTGAAAAAGGCCATCACTCAGATGTGTGGGTCTAGTGTCGGTGACACCAGTCAGCTCCAGCTCAGCGCAGTGTCATGTTTAGGAGGACATCTGGTGGACAGCTGGACGAGAGTTTGAAGGCAGCAGGGGGGACACAGTCAGCTCCACCATGGACAAACCTTTGTCTTTGGCAAACTGGGCATCTGTGCGTTCACCTGCTCATCATCTACTGGGGCTCTTTGCAAAGATTAATAGATAGACAAGTATTCATTTGCATTCACAGAGGAGAAATAACCACGTTCAATATATCTGGTCTGCTATTTATCAAATACAAAGACTAATGACAGAAAAAAAGAGGTGAAATGCAAAAATGTTCGACTACTGATTTCTGCCCTTTTTATGGAGAAGCCCCAAAAGGCTCGATTACCCACCAGACAACTGCCTCGAGGTCCCTCACTTCAACCTCACCTTGTGTCATATGGTTTGTAGTAATTTAATTAACTGCAAATTCAATCATCTCAATTTTTTCACTTTGCCTCACTGCAGTACATCACAATACCAAGCTGAAATGCTGAGGACCTCCTGATGTATGATTGTCTTTATTATACAGAGTGAGAGACAGACAGGGAAGTGTGGCAGAGACAGGAGGGTGACAGACGGCAGAGGACCCTGGCAGGAATCAAACTGAGAACTACGGGTCAAGACATGAGTCTTGCTCAAAGCCACCAGGGGGGCCTCAAGCAGTGTAATGTAAGTCCCAAGATCATGTCACTCATCATGTCACTTCATCATTCCTCTGCACAAACTGTGGAAATGCTAGCAGCTGGCTGTTGCCATTATTTTTTGCAGTCTAAGATGAGTAACCTGAATTAGTTAAGTTGGAAAATTTTATTATGGGATGTATTCTTTCAAATATCCTCCGACAGAAGAGCTGCTGGGTGTGTTGGATATGTTTCAACATCATTGTGCTCCTTCGAAACCTTCGAAAAGATGTTTGAACATATTTTTTCAGAATAAGGTCGATTCAGAATCCTTGATTTTTTCACTTTTTATGTGGTCTGGAAATAACATGACGAGTTATGTTGTGAACAAGTTTGTTCCTAAGAGTTAAATAAACATTCTAAGGAAAATGCAGCATCTGTCTCATTTATCCGCATATGGCCAATGTTAAAATGCAGATTCTGTAAATCCTGTCAATTCGCAAGAGTCTCTTGAAATAGAAACAGAAATACTTTATTAATCCCCAAAGGGAAATTCATTAAATTTAAATAGTGATGTAGTGGAGCAACAATGTTTCCTATTTATTAGCATTTTCTGTAGGTTAAATTTCAAGCGGTCAGCTTAAAATGTTTGATTTGAATCTAAGAAAAAAATGTCAAAAGAGTTTTTCACAATTCCAGCCTCTTTTCCTCTTAAAGTGCATCAGATTGATGCATTTACATGTTAAATGCATACCCCAGTCCACCTTCGAGGATTTGGAATTCCCCCACCATAGCTTCACAAAATAGGGGCCCCCAGACAATATTTTGCGAAGGACCCCCTAAAAGCTAGAAACATCCCTGCTGAGAACATTGCAGTAATGTGGTACACACCATTAACCAATAGGATATCACAGCACATCACAGAATCAAAGAGAAAAACAGGAGCACACTTTGTATAGTAACAAGAATTTATTCACTGTATGTTCTCAGTTTTAATGTCAGTTTTTATCACATACCTTCAGCCTTTTGCACTTTTGAGCTTGTGTGCTCTGCTGATTTGCACCTGTAAGTTATTTGAAAGAAAATTATAAGAATTTTTTAAAGAAGTTAAAAGTATTCAAATACTGAAAGAAGGAGAAATTATACCAAAACTTAAACTGAATTCAAATTAAAACAAATTCTGACATAAACTATATAAACATCTCCAAAGTAAACTCTATTAGGTCTTATCTTCTGGCGCCCTCTGCTGTTATGGAGTGTAAAGCTTTATGCCCGTGTGTGTGTGTGTGTGTGTGTGTGTGTGTGTGTGTGTGTGTGTGTGTGTGTGTGTGTGTGTGTTTCTCTGAGTCTCTATAGAGGAATCTATAATTCTTTTACTAGATATAATGAATATTTATGAGCAGGGCCTTCGTCTGAGATCAGCCAATCAGCTGACAGCATGGGAAGCATAAATCAGCTGACAGCTTGCCTCCGTTGTTCAGTGGTGGCCATAAATGGCACTGAATTATTTACATGTACATTTTTAACATTTAGCTGACGTTTTCATCTGGAGGAGGGTTAAATGGAGTAAGCTTGCAGTAACTAGTCTGAAAACATCAGAGTGGCGGGGTCAGAGGTCACAGTGTGATGATGGGTGGTATGGAGGGATGAAGACTATGGAAGTCTATAGCTGCCAATAATTAAATAAAATCATTTGAGGATACAAAGGTTACTTTATCAAATAATATAAAATGTGTCGGGAAATGCAGTAATAAGGAAAGTAGGTAAAAAAAATATTCAAGATCAACATTCTAAAAACATGTAAAGGTATCAAATGTATCAGGTCTGTGTACTGGCAAATAATTTCCATGTGGGCTGCTAAGAATAACCCTGCCATAATGATCATGAAATGACTTCATTTTCATTTTTAAATCTGCACTGAAAAAAACTGCAGACTGAACTTTTGTATCTGAGTTTGAATTAAGTCCTGATGTTGTTTCATTATCCCTGCCAGGGGATCGTGCGAGCACCTCTGTGTGTGCACAAGTGTGTGTGTGTGTGTGTATGTGTGTGAGCATGCATGCATGATCAATTGACCTGCATCTTATCCACAGCTAATCTCTCGCACCATTCAGCCTAATTTTTTGTGCACATTTATGATTGTGTGCTTAAGGGCCTCTGTGATTCAGAATTCTTGAAAAATTCTTTGAATGACTTTTATCAGAGTAACTCAGAAAGTATAATCAGTTTCAGTGATGGTGGAACTACGTATAGTTTTCACTGTGAAATCTGTCCCTACCATAAAACAGCTGCTTTCAGAACAGAGTTGGGCTCAACAGTACCAAAAAAACAGTGTCTTAACGAAATAAAAAGTGACATATGTCTGAAATAGATTAGCTGAAGACTCAATAAGGACATTGTATGTCACGTTTGTCCACTTTAATGGCAGCAGACAGAAAAAACTCTTATTTCATTATTTTTCGACGTAACAGACGGTGCATAATTGTTCCCCTGTTTGCCAATAAAATCAGATTTGCTAATAGCTAAACAGCGATCCACTTTTTTTTTTAACCATTTAAACTGGCAAAGACCTCAGAATATGTATTGACTGCCACTCAAATTAGAGCGGCTGCTTTCACCCAAAAAGGGGTGAAGGCATGATGCAGGAGCAAAGTACCTGGATGGGTTGCTCTTCATCCATTGCATTAGGTAACAAAAGTATTCATCCAACACGCCCCCTGGATACCCAGAGGCTGGAAACTAGAAATCCAAGCTGAAATAGCAACAACATCACTGTGACATCACTGGATACAGGAAGAACAACAGATTTTGCAGCAGGAGAACTCGACTTTCTCTGTCAATACAGCAGCACCGAAGTTTTTATTGCTTCAACTGACTACATTTACCATTGATTGAACATCCAAGTGAAAGGTGGTGAATGTTGCCTTTAAAGCAAGATAAACAATCTAAAAATGTATGTCAGAAATTTCTTTGTCTAGATAGAAGCAGAAAAGAAGGTGCATGCTGGGAAACTTTCAGTATGGAGGCATTTTATGTTTGTTTTTTTCCAGTTGTTTTTTATCTTTGAAAACTGGTCACCATTCACTTCCATTGTTTGGGAGATTCTGCAATGCTGTTTTCCTGTGAAACTCCAGCATGTCTCCCTCAGGATGAATTGTGATAAATGATCCTATGATCCTGACACTGTCATCAGGTAAAAAATTTAATTTATCCAACACTTCATAATTTATGGAAATCGTGACTTCAACTGAAATTCAAATTTATACATGAGCACTTAGTCCTCATTCAGTGCTTTAACCGAAACGTCCAGCTCTTTCAACACTTTCATTCTAATTACTGTTTCAACTAATCTATAGTATTTGTGCTGTTTCAGTGTTTCATTTGTTTCAAATGAACACATATTACACATATTAATTTTCTTTGGAAAATATAAGTCTTTCTTATATATAAATATGTCTCTTTTGTGTGGGGCAGGGAAGAGATAAAATTACTGTTACCTTTTATCAAGTGAAGCTCAGTGTTGCCAGATTGGTGTTTCCCAGCCAAAGAAATGCTCAAAATCCATCCAAAGTGATAAACATAAAAATGCCCAAATAATTTTGATAGTAAACCATACAAATGAATTCATAACAATTGCAATATTATTGTGTTTCATAACAATTTTTTAATATGACACAATGATAAAACAACAATTTAAGTATTCACAAGTGGGCTAGAATGCAACTATGAAACTTTTTTCCATTTCTAAATAACATAAAATAATAGGTTATATTTAATTATTATTTATATTTATTTTATCTGACTTGGTCAACTGCAGCAGGCCTTGACAGGATGACCCCACACACATGCATGAAGAAGAAGAGAGGGAGGTACACACAACTCCATGCCATCAAACAGCCAAACAAATAATGATATTGTAGTGTTGCCAGAGGCTTCTGTTATAATGAATATAAAAGTTTGACAGCGGCAGATCTCACAGCAGAATAAATAAGATTTATGTCATTTTAAAGCTGTCCTGAGTGATTGGATATTCTTACATCTTTGCAAGTTATGAAAATCTTTTTAATATACTGTAATACTTAATGTATTTAAAAACATGTCCAACTCATCATACACCAGCCCAAATTTTGTCCACCAGCAAACAACACTAGTGAAGCCCTTCATGCATGAGTATGTTGGTAATTCACTGGGCCTATATTTTTGGAAATAAATAAAGTATCTTGTTAATGCATTACATAAATTGTGTGGATTTGTGTTCAATGCAGACGACTTCTACCTTAATAGATACCTTCTGTCATCCAATCACATCTTGTAGCACATCAGATCTTCCAAAATAACAGAAATTGCCTATGGAGTTCTGAATGTATAAAAAGGCGGGACTTCCCATTGACTAACCAATAGATATATAGGACACTGGATGTGCTTTGAAAGGTCGTTCCTCGTAAACGCGTCTTTCCCGGCAACACCTTCCAATCAAATTAATGAAAGTTCATTTGGTCCCGCCCTATAAAACCTCCCGGCCAGTCAAAAACACTGTAGTTCAATAAAGGTTTGTCCAATAGGCTAGAATGACGGAAGTAACATGACGGTGGGTCAATTCTGAACGAAGGAGGGTTCCTTGTAACCAATGGGCCTTTAGGACGTAGATGGTGCGCTTATAAATGACAAGGTGACAATCTGCTCATCCTACATTCATTGACTGCCGCTGTGCGCGAGAGCAGCTAATTCCGGACCCTCCGAAAGCTGTAACAAACCGGTAATATTTGCCTTTCTTCGTTAGCACACTTCACATGTACTCACGTTGGTGCGCGTTTTAAATGCACGGTTGTCTGATATTTAAAGTTAACGCCGTGAATCAGTTGCTTGAGCTAATTTAGCTGTCATTGCTCACATTCGCTAGCTAGCCAGGTTCCTATTCAGAAGGGAACTCTTGATTTGAGGAAGTCTCGCGAGAATTGTGGGCGTTTTTCGCTGTTTCTACGTAGTGCATTGTGTAAACGAAATATGTCTAGTAATGTGACAACGCTATGTTAAAAGCCAGGGTATTCGTATGGACAGAAAGGACTTGGTAGGAGTTATGAAAAAATGTGTGGATTACAGCGGTCACTCTCGCGAGATTTGCCGCAGGTCTGGGGTTCCCTTATAGACACAATTGCTAGCAAGCTAGGTCGGCCATTCAATGACTAGGTTCCGAGGACTGACTTCTGAGCCGACCGGCGTGTGTGTGCTGTTAGTTAATCCTTGTGACAGGTATTGCAGAAGTAGGACCGTGAAGAAAGCGTTTTGACTAGCCGCTGTGGCTGTCGTGCTGCCGGGTGAGCAGCGACAGCCACAACACGGCTGAGCTGTGCTCACAGACACTTGAACGTAAAATGTCTGACAGTCTGGGGCCTAACTACCGGGCTCTGAATCAGTCCGCCGCTGCAAGGACATACCTGTCAGAGACCCGCGCTGTCATGTCTCCCCTTGTCATTGCACTAAATGAGGTTTATTTTAGCAGAAAGTGCACAGTGCCTTTTCTCCAGGCCCAATGTGACCGTCTGCGGCTCATTTTTGACCTTCAAGTCTGCAGGTTGGTTAGCTTAGCAACTTAGCTTAGCTGGCGCTCCCCTCTTCTACGAGGACAGACAGATCCAGGTCTGAACAGGTGACAGGGTCGTGCAAGCTAACCTCCTCCTGGCCATGAGACAATTCAAGTCGTAGTTGTGTTTCCATAGAATATTTAATTTGCTGATCTCCCACTCTAGGCTTACTATGCGAGTCTTTCAGGCTGAAATGTCCTCGAGGTTTCAGCTAATGGCGTCTGGCAGTGTGTAGTGTTAAAAGCCATTCATTCTGCAGCATGTGTAGATATTTAGCGGTTTATCTGAAGTTGATCCTCACTAGTCGATGCAATTGGATTAGCCTCTTGGCTGAATTGGCCAGGAGCAACAGACAGAATTGCTCTTCACTATCAACTTGTTGCTAGACTTGACCTTACTCCACACTTTCCTTTTTCTGACGAGGGTTTTTTTTTTTTACTGAAACGGGTTTATTTTCACATGGAGTTGGACTCTAATGCTGTGGAAACTTATTGCATGTGCATACTTTGACCCTGAGTTGTGAACTTAAGGTAACACGTGTCAGCAGTAAAGCTGTCAAATCTACAGGTCAGTAAAGAACAAACTGTCCCCCAGAGCTGCAGCACACATTTTTTTGAATATCCGGTTGCTCAGACTTAGCAAGGCTGCACGATGTTTTAAATTCCCTGAAAAGTCACCTGAGTTATAAACCAGAAGTCTTTGTGAAGCACCTACAATGTATATAGCTGATCATTTGTTCTCTTATACAGTAGTGTACTGTGGTATTTCAGTGTCTCATCAACTCAAACAACCTCTAGATGTCAGCCTTTCATTCATGTTCATAATCTGTCAGTAGTTGCACTGTTTACAGGCCTAACTGAAATGTTCCAGGTTTGATTCCTGCAACAGCCTTTAACCAGATCATTGAATCTGCTGCTTGATCAAGCAGAAGGGTCTGTGCATGAAAACACTGATTACAATTGTTTCCTCTCTCTCCAGCTCCCAGCCATGTATGCCTGCGCCAAGTTTGTCACTTCTCCTGCTGTGGTACGTCAGCTGAAATCCTTTTCTTGGGAAATATTCTTTAGACACGTGCAAATATAATTGTTGGGTTGTGGTTGAGGTTTATAGCTTTGAAAGCTGCTTAACTCACTGACTTAATGAGCATCAAGACTTGATCGTGTTGTTTTTAACTGTTGTCTAGCTCTTATCTCATGAAGAAAAGAGTAAACTTATCTGTGGGACCCAAACTGTTAAATGTAAGTGACCTCGTTCAGTTTCATGGCTGTGAGCTTTTTCGCATCTTTATTTGTCTTCAGGGTCACAGTAGTTGTGAATGACAGCCATATTTGGTCCATGCTCTTTATGACAGTTGTACTGTTCGTGGCATTTCCATGTCAGCTGACACTGCAGCATTTAGGCATCTCAGTCATGGAGGTATTGTGGAGGACAAAGTTCCAAATTTACATCTGCCACTCTGGTGTTCTGCCTGTCCTGCTGAACAGTGAAAGTTGTTCATACATAAGGTACATTGAGGGGAAGGCTAAGTAGATACTGATGTAGAAATGTTATTAATCATATCTTGACCTCAGTCTGGCTCACTGCTATTGCAAATTGCTTGCAATAGGTCAATCATAACCAGCAGAGTAGAATGTGACAGATCAGCCTGATCTGATTAATCAATTTGATGTTTATTATTCATAATATTGTTAAGTATAATCATTTGACAGACTCAGACAGACTAGGTAGTTTCTTATCTGAGGGTAAGAAAGGGCGAGTTGTAGTGAGCAAAAATGGAGGATTTAATATCCCACAACACTGAACAAACCAAATCTGACACTGTTACAACAAAATGAACAAAGTTCAAATATTATTTTCTTGTAAAGTCCTGCAAAAATTATTACCAATATACTTGGGCTTTTCATACAGCATTATGTTTAAGAGTGCAAATTAAATGTTTTGACATAATCTGTCAAACCAGATTATAAGTGAAATTTATTGGCTATAATTTATTGGATTTTTTTTTTTTAATTTTAGGATTTGTTTTCGTGCTTCCTTATTATTCTGTTCACCATTTTGACAGAATCCAGTGTCTGAAAGCTTATGGACTGACAAAAGGCTGTAGTTATGAAAATGTGATAATTCACAAAATCAACAATTTAATGTTATTGTGTAAGTTTCAATCAATGCCATTGTGCATGAAAAGCAAAACATTTCTGGGTATTTTTGGTCTTTGCAATAGAAAATGTACTGAACAGTGATACATTGTGGAAGCATACTAATGCAGTTAACTTTGTGTCTGTAGCTGCGTGGGGGGTCCAGAGTCCTCGCCCGGCCAGTCTCAGTCTCCCTCTTCAACAGACCTGAAGCCACAGTGGAGCAGCAGGTCAGTCCTCTGACCCTCGGTGATCAACTGTCCTTAAGTGGCATTTGCCTCCTTGCAACACACAAGGGTGTCATGATGAGGACGTTTTCCCACCAGTGAATAAACTCGGTGGAATAAACACTGGTGTTACCAGTTACATCAACATTTTACTAGAAAAGATGAGTCTCATTATCTGCAACATTAGAGCTCTGACTTTGATCTTTGTTAGCTCTTCTCCACAAAATGCTCAGAAGGTTGGTTCATTACATTTTGTGTTGCCAGGTTTATCAAACATCCCCCACACTCACTCCAAAAGCTGTAGATGATGGCCACAGACAAGTTGTAAAGAAGCGCCAACATTGAATACACACTGGTTTTAATGTTGGCTCCTTGTCTGACTAATGTAGCCAAATTGGCGCCAGCAAAAAAAACCTAATGTCTGCGTTGCGTAAACGAAGGCAAAACGTGGGCAGTGGGCAAGTAATGTAATGGGTATATGTTCAGGCATCATGTAACACTGCAGCCCGACTACTGTGACCTGTCTACAACACATCTGACTGATCTTGGGATGTTGTCACGTTATACCTTAAAGGAATAGTTCACTCAGAAATGAAAATTCAGTCATTATCTACTGACCCTCATGCTGATTGAGGGTCAGGTTTATTTTGTTACACCACAGGACACTGCTGGAGCTTCACAGGAAAACGTTGTTGCAGAATCTCCCAACTAATGGAAGTGAAGTCTTGTGAAGTCCCAACATGCCGTTCACTTGCATGTGCACACATCACACCACGCACACCCAGTTCAGGCAGTGTGCATGTGAACATGGTGAACATGGCTCCAAGCTAAGGATCTACAGTGAAGATTCGGGCTAAAAAAACAAATAGCATTTTCTTTTTAGTCAACTTGGCGTGTTGACTAAAGAGGAGACTTGGATTACACCAGATGAGCAGTATGGAGGTGTTTTGTGTTTTTCTGTTTTATTACGTTTGAAAACCTCACCATTCACTTCCATTGTTTGGGAGATTCTGCAATGCTGTTTTCCTGTGAAACTCCAGCAGTGTTTTATGGACTAAAAAACTAAACCTGAAATTCAATCGGCACAAGTGTGAGTAGATAATGACTGAATTTTCATTTGTGGGTGAACAATCACTTTAAGGATGGCTGCCTTAAGTTTAGATTAAAAATTTCACCTTAAGATGTATGTCTTGATTAATGATATCAGATTTCACCGTCTTGGTGTGCCAGCAAGGGAGATCAGTATGATCCTAAAATAATGTATATTATGATAAAATAATATATTTTAGGATATTCTGAGATGACAATCTTGACAAGATACACAAAATGACAAGATGACAAAATACTGAAATATTTTTTTGGTTAGAACACAATATCTGAGCTGTCCTCTGGCTTAACCAGGTGTGTCTGCTTGAGGTGGTAAAATTAGTTCGTTTTGCCCCTTCTGCTATTAGTCTTGTACCTTTTACATATTGCCATTGTTCACTGTACATCTGATCTTTTGTAACCAAAGTACTTCAATACTGAAGTTGCTCCCCTTCTTGGAACTCATTCCTCCACTGTAAAATTGCCATATCACGATGTCAAAAAATCATATGGAAGTATTATGCGATTATGGCATACCACTAGTGTCAGCACACATCGCATCCTGCAGTTTCTTTGTTTTAAAATACTATATAGGTGACTTGCAGTGGATACAAATGAAATGCATAAGTATCATTCGATGTGTTGCTCTTGGCTGATGCAGTGGTGGTAGCTGTGTACTGTAGCTGGTTCCCTCTTCTTCCAGGCCCTGTTGCCAGTCAGCCAGTCTGCAGTCCTGACCCGCTCCTTCCAGACCAGCGCCGTCTCCCGGGACATTGACACTGCTGCCAAGTTCATTGGTGCTGGTGCTGCCACAGTGGGTGTGGCTGGCTCAGGAGCTGGAATCGGAACAGTGTTCGGCAGCCTCATCATTGGCTATGCCAGGTAAGGTTTTTACGTCATCCACCTGGATTATCAACAGCAGCCTGAAGTGTTTACAGCTGTGGCCGATCATTACTAATCTGAGGATTTTAAAAGCCAGACCTCCTCAAAACTGACGAGAGGCTTAATAAAAATATGGAAGAAGTAGTCCCAGACAGATTCCTTTTTTTAATAAACTGACACGGACATCAACATAATGGCCTTTTCAAACCTCTGAGATGTTCCACTGCTACAGATGTGAGCACTCTGCCTGATCCCATCCAGCTATTCAGATAAGTGTTCACAAGACTGTCTTCTTGACCTTGGAAACTGTAGTGTGATAAAATGATCACAACTCCAAGTCCTAATATTTAAGGATTTAACATCAGTCTTCATATGTAGCTGTAGTTTGTTTGGTGTTCACAAGAAGGTGGTCCTTGAGTTAAGATTTGTCATAAAACAGGACAGATGACTTCAATACATAAAACGTGGGACAGTCAGTAGATTATATCACTATGGTCTTTTTATTTTCATTCAATAGAGAAAGAAACTGAGCAAAAAATGATAAATCATACTTCGAAATTGGTGATTTTATTTGCATAAATGAAGAGAAGGTAATGTTGATCAATATGAACATTTTAACATGCTAAAGGATGCCCTTAAATGGGGCAGACTGAGGTATAATGAAGTATACTATATCTCTAAAACGAGACCAAGCTGCTCATTTTGACCCTGCCCATGGATGACAACTTTCACTGTGTGGCACTGCTAAAGACTCCACATTAAGATGTTTTATACGTCTTATGGGTCAGTCACACACGTGGACTCCAAAGCTGTGACAGCAACAAGCTGCTTTTGATGGAGAATGAGACCTGGTGTTGCAGCCTGGTGTCATCTGCTGAGCTGCAGAGCTTTAAAGGGAATGTAGCGGAACAACAGGAGAAAGTTGATTTTAAAAACTCAACTTCATGCAAATGTGAGCAACGATCACGTGCGGGCCGATCCTGCTCATTCTGATTCCCACAAAAGCAGAGTTTTTTATTACTCCGCTCGAGAGAAGAAGGGATCATTTCCACTGCAGATACAGGACTGTGCTGCTCCAGTGTCTTTAATAAAGTATACTACATTTATGGTGTGTTGTACGGTGGCTGCGTCAGAGCAGAGTATGTAAATGGTGCGGGTAACATGACACAAAGATGGGGCTGTTGAAGTGACGGTGGCTATTTAGTTAGCCTCAACAGCTCAATCGGCAGTATTGGCAATTATTTTTGTTTTTGCATATTATTTCATGATGAATGAAGCAAACTGTTACTTTATCTTCATATGTGGATCTTGACTTACTGCCCAGTGGGCAGCTGTATGGTCTGAGCCAGCTGGGTGCTAGTCATAGTTACAAAGTTGCAAATTAATTCCACCAGTTTAACCTTTTTCACAGGTAGCTATATCTTTACCTCAATGGCTTGTCTATCATGTATGTTTACATCCAGCAGCAACACAAACTCACACCAGTAAAAGGATCACACAAAACCATGGCTTCTGTGCAACAAAATAACAGTCTAAACTTTCACATAAAGCAACGTGAAATAAAGTTATTGGCACCTGACCTACTACTCTTATTTCCTTGGCTTCAAAAGATCGTAAACAGTTTCTCTTGACTGTCCCTCAACATTACAATATTAGTCCAACCTCACCCAGCCTGTGGTGGTAGCCATGTTAGCCACTTATTATGCAGGTATTAACAGGTTGACCTACAAAATGAACTGTAAAACAACTTAAAACATGGCAAAACTTTCAGCTTCCAAGTTTGAAATCGGGTCGCATACAGCCGGTATTGATCGTTGATCACTGAGCTTGAACTGATACTGGCCCTCATTGTCAGATTTTTTTGAAGAATTACTTCATTCTAATAAACGCACGCATTAAAGTGGTGGTGGTTTGCCATTCCCTGTGATTGGCTTGTAAATAGCACAGTATTTGAAAATTGCAGTGACTGTGGCAGGCCTGCATACAGAGTTCCAGCTTTATGAGAGGCCAGAGACTGCCTTCTTTCTATATGTATGTGTGGACATGGGGTTTGTGAGAGGAACGCTGATCAGCTTCTGTATGAGCAAAACCCACCCTGAGACTCCAGAAAGTTGTCCCTCCCCACTATGAAAAACTTGTCAGCTGCTGGCTCCAACTCTACAGATATGATCTTGTTTAACACGATAAGAACACAAATATGTATGCTGATCAATTAACTTTAAAAAAAATTTGTATAAATTTGTTATTTTCAGGTAGTGTCGGACCACTGCGATCACAAGCAGCATAACTTAATAGTTTAATGGGTGTGATCCAAGACGGAGCAGTGAAAGAATGTGTATAGGTAATCAAAAGACGCAGCCTGAAAGGGACCAACGGACAGTCAGAACATGTCTGAGATGCAAGGGTAGTTAAACGGGGTGGAACAATTGATCAGTGTTCTCCAAATCACAATATCCCAATGCAGTTTTTAAAAGGTAAAATGTGTCTCAATCCACCATTATAAAAGAAGCATTGTGGCGCTACAGAGAAGCCCTGACCTACAAATCGTTCTGTTGATGGAAGAGGATGTGCTTGCATGTTACAGACCCCAGCAAGAATCACTTTTATATTTTATTTTAAGTGAAAATTTTATGCAAATCAATCATTCCCACTAATTGGTGACTCGCTGTCAAAAAATCAAATTAAATGTTTTTCCTTGCATGTGTTCAGCCTTAATGGTATTGTTTGAATTTTCAGTGTTTGGCGTTGACATTTTGCACACTACATGTACTTGTCATGTCTTGATTGTGGTAAAATGACCATTTAATTGTCTGTATATTTGACTTTGTGCCTCTGTCCTCCTCCACAGGAACCCCTCCCTGAAGCAGCAGCTCTTCTCCTATGCCATCCTGGGCTTTGCTCTGTCTGAGGCTATGGGTCTCTTCTGTCTGATGGTGGCATTCCTCATTCTGTTTGCCATGTAAACCTGGAGAAACACCCACAACTCCCTTTCACTTGCCCCTTTCTTCCCCTCCCATCTCCTTTCCTTCCTTGCTCCCTTCTCCCTCCCTTTCTTCCATCCGGAGGGGGGTTTCCAGCACGGGAACTCTGAATGAGCTGGTACGCCATTCCAATCAACGGAAAAATATTAAAGGAAAAATAATCACATCTGAGGGTAACAAACCTCCAATCCAACATTTTTATGTTCCTACGCTTATTTTTGTTTTTCAGAAGTTTTATGTAAAACCTCACTTCGGTTGAATCTGTCCAAAATAAATGGTTGGGATAACTAAAAATGGTCTGCAGCGTTTTCATCTTTTCATTGTTAAAAAAAAAAATGAACTGTTGCAAATGTACTTTGAAAATACAAATATTGTGACCTTTTTTCCCTTCTCATACCTGAATTTTGTGGGGCTGACGCCCACTACTGATCTGATACAGTATGAAACGGCTTCTATGGATGTGATATGATTGCTGTCATTTTATGCCCTGGTTTGGGTTAAAAATGTGTAGAGGAGTAGTCCAAGAAAATCAATTCTACCCACTCTTCAACCAATCAAATGGGTGATGGGGGGGGCTTCATGTAATCAATTAAAACAGCTGTGCATTACACACACGCCAGTGATGAGGGTCACACGAGCAGCAGTACAAACGTCCACAAAAACATAAAAAAAACAATTGCAAAATTTAATCTACTGTCATCCTTTACTTGGCTTCAACTGAGGCTCAGCGTTCAGTGTCTCTGCAGTGTCCCCTGATCTTACACAATTAGTCCAACATTTCCCCAGCCTGTGTGACCACACTAGCACTAAATTCACCAGGGCAGAGTAAACGCAGCATAAAACAGCAAAACTCACTGCTTTCCTGTTTGAAGTTTGGGTTATAGACGGCTGGTATTATCCATCACTGAGCCTGAACTGGCACAGGCCCAAAAATTCACACGCATCATCAAAATAAACTTTTATTCTCTCAACTCTTCTCTCCTCTGAGGTTGCAGGCAAAAGTAGTGATTTGTGCTGGAACTTTGACATGGCGTTGATTAGTTTGGAGACGGTAAATGTTCAGTAAATAGCCTGTCACTCAAAAACTACATGAGGGTTGCATATGTCCCACAGAAGCACTTCTCTCTTTATTATGGTAACACCAGTGACTGTTGGACCAATGAGAAGTTGATTGGACAAGAGCATATTGACCAATTTACCACCAGGTGTCAACCCTAAAAACATGAGCAAACGTGTACAGAGAATAAATGCCATAGAATGACATTTTGCCTTCCTGTAGGGAAAAAAATGTGTACAGGACACTCCTGGGGAGTAGCAAAGTCCTGATTGGGGTTAATAATGTAACAGTGTTTTTCAGAGTTTTTACACTGTGTACTACCTCGAAAAATATTGAGCTCTCCAGGCGCCACTTTACTGTTTTGCATCATTTGGTGCTAGCAGGTGCTGTGGACACGTCACTGGCACTTCTTCAGTAGCCACTAGCAGTTGTGCTCGGTTGGCTGTTGTCCACTTCATTTTTCCACTTCCTGATCTGCACCTTCCTTCATCATGATTGCAACCATTTTTCATTCTCTTTATTTTACCTTTGCTTACTATCTTGCCATCACAGTTTGGACTACACTGGATGACATGCCTGCTACATGCAGGATTGTGACTGACATTGAAATAAAAACACAGGAAAGATAAAACTTATTTTAAATGACATTTCTCATATTTAATGCATTTTCATATTTTGAGGATTAGTGGTATTTTGATTATATGTTTTAACTTGATACTCGTTGTACAGTTTGAGAATTAATCACCTATGAGATTGGTGCATATACTCACTCACTGATATGCTGGGGGGGATTTCCACCTCTCTGCTTTTGCTTTCCTCCCATGATCATTCTTTTTTTTTTGTTTCCGGGGGGATGCATGTTATCCCTGCTTCTGGTCAGACTGAATAAATTATATGCATTTCCAGTGCCCACCAGTAGATGTTGGAAGTTATTTTCGTAATGAATTCATTGGTTGTATATTTTCTTGATTAATAGTTTTGGTCTAAGATGTGGTGAAAAATGTTGATCAGTGTTTCCCAAAGCCTCAGATAATGTCCAAAAATGTCTTTTGTCCACAACCCAAAGATATTCAGTTTACTGTTATGGAAGGCTAAAGAAACTAAAAACATTCACTTTTAAGAAGATGGAATGAGGGAATTTTGACTTTTTTTTTCCAAAAAAAAATAAAAAATAATACACTGATTAATCAATTATCAAAATAGCTGCAGATTAATTTGATAATCAATTAATCATTGCAGCTCTACAATAAATCATAATTGTCTCAGCCATTGTCAAGCAACAATGTATTTTTTCTGTTGGGAAAAAAAAGCACAGAAAAATTCACAATATGCCTTTGCATTTATTATAACAATTTTATAAAAATTATATTTAGGAAAATGTTCCCCCTTCTTTTGGTTAATAACAGTTGGCATCTATCTTTACGGTGCATTAATGCAAAGCTGCCCCCTCTGTGTATTTTTTTTATACATATTGCACAGTGCAGATGTGGCTTCCTGTATTTTTCTCTGTTTTTATGTGCTCATTATTCACTTCCATTGTTTGGGAGATTCTGCAACACTGTTTTCTTGTGAAACTCCAGCAGTGTTTTGCAGATAAACCCGACCCTCAATTGGCATGAGGGTGAGAAGATAATGACTGAATTTCTGAATTTTCATCTTTGGGTGAACTGTCCCTTCAAGTGCTGGCTCCCAATCTTTGTATCCTTGGTCGCCACTTTGGGGTTGCAAGGTGTCTTGATTTTAATGGGGCTTAAGAAACTTTAAAAAAAATATATACAGTGTGCTAAATTTTTCAGCATTTTATTAATTTTTGTGAAGAAAACGAAACGAAACTGTAAGTTTAGATGATTAAACTGGATGTTATTGAACTGTATGATTGCACAGTGACGACCTGAACACAAGCTGTTTCACAAAGCCGCATGCAGTTCAAATAGCCAAACAGCTAATAGAACAATGGTGTCAGGGAGAAGGAACACTGAATTTGTGTTGAAAGAACTGATGCCATGAACTGCTTATCTGCAAACAGGCTGATTTTTTAAATTTTTATTTTTTTCATACTCTAGTTAACCCTTTAACGTCCTCACCAAGAAAAAAGCAATGGAAAAATTATTTCTTTGCATTTTTTATTTCCTTGGGGCAATTATAACAACAATCAAAAAAAAAAATTTCAATTGACCCCACAGTTTTTAAAATATAGACCTCGACCAAACGGTTGAGATGCCACTTAATGGTAAATAAATTACAATACAAATTAATACCAAAAAAGTAGAAAAAGTCAAATAAATGCTAACTTATGGAAATAATAAACAGGATAAATGTTTTTTTGGCATTAGATCCACTTCACACTTCCAATTTCAGGTGGTATTCTACAAAACAGTTATGTTTTTGTTTTTTTTCACCCAAACATTTACAAAAATATCTCAAAAACGGTCATAAAAATGGAATTCCTTATCAAATATTTAAAGGAATAATATTAAATATATGATATTAAAAACATTGATTGTTCATATGTATTTTTTAATATAATTTTTTAAAATTATTATCTTAAAATCACTACTTTTACCATAAAGTGACAAATCAACCATTTGGTAACGCGTGTTTTTTTTTAAATTTTTTATTATTTAATTTTACTTATGAAATTATTTTAGCATATATATGATGAAATAACATTATTGTTGTTATATGTTTCATATTTACAACAATAAATTATCAGAAGGTTTTTATTTCATAGCAAAGAGTGAATTTTATTTTCATTAGCTTACTTTTATTATAATAATAATAATAATTACCTTTATTATAAAGTGACAAATCAACCGTTTCGTAGAGCACATTTTTAGAAAATTATTTCACCCTTATTAGATCTTTTTTTTTTTTAAATCAAGTTACATAATTCTGTTCAGTAAGCCCTCAGGTGCTGTAATATGTAAAAAAAAATTGCATACCTTTGAAAATTTCACCAAATACTGTCCAAATGTTTGGAGAGATTTTTTTCTTGCTAACTTCCGGTGAGGAGGCAAGCTGAAATGGCCTACTATTTAAAGACACAGTGACATCTAGTGATTTCTTTAGCCTAAGATACCTCAACCAAGTGGCAGAGATGGCTCAATCAGGTTGAGTTAAGTTCAACACATTTTTCAATAAGAAATAGTGACTCAAAATGTGCTCTACCAAACGGTTGAGCAGGACGTTAAAGGGTTAAATTGGTGGAAACAAACGGCTACATGGGAGTTCTGAAAAACTCAAAAAATAAAACACTACAGGAAGCATCATGTATATTAGGACTAGTGTCAATGGTATGTGATTATGTAATACTTGACTGAAACATGCGAAAACATGCTATGACACACTTGAAGAGGAGGTACACTACATGTACGGCATTGGAGGTTATACCAGATTCTGCTAATGTCATGTTTAGTAGTCATAATTTAGGACTCAATCATTTACAGGTATTTACAGGGAATGGGAAATAGTTATTAACTTGGTCTGGATGTCACATCACTAGAGATTCATTTTGGTATTGAAGTATCACTGGTTTTGATCCCTCAAGGAAAAATGGTTCACAAGATTTTATACATAAAGTATTCAAGTGGGTTTACCTGTATCACAGGTATCTCCATGAATACTGTGATGGAATAATTCAATCCTAATTTTCAACCGACCACTTTCACTAGAAATTATTGTACGGAAGAGTATTAGAGCCAGAAATAAGGAAAAAAATCAGAAAGTTTTGTTGAAAAAAAAGTTGAAATCTTGAGAAAAAAAACTGAACTTTCAGTTTTAGTGACAGTGCATTTAAGAATAAAGTCGAAATTTCGACTTTATATTGTTTATATTGAAATTTGAATAATTTAACTTTATTCTTGACATTTCGATTTTATTTTAAACATTTTGACTTTATTCTCGATATCTCAGCTTTACTCTTGATATTTTTACTTTATTGTCAACATTTCGACTTTATTTTCGAAATACAAAATAAAAAATCTCTTCCTCCTCTTTCTTTTCTTTAATATTCTATAATACTATAATACATTTATTGCAAAAAACGGAAGGGGAATTTTACTTTGAAAGTCTCCAAAGGATGTCCCGTGTTTGTCATTTCAGGAAGCTTCACTGGTGAGGAATCAGATCCTGAAGTTGCGTTACGTGAATGGACAAGTGGGGATGAGATCGGATTAAAACAAAAATTCTGACACCATATTGTTTAAAACCGATAAGAACCGGGCGGTAAGCTGCTTCAGAAGCCGTAGCGGGGTGGACCAGGCCATTTTGCTGACGACTTGATACTTTTTTGGAGGCCTGGGGAAAAACACAGAAGCTAACGATAAGTAGCAACCATGTCGTGGGAAGAAATGCCTTGTTTTGTGGCCTCGCCTCTGTGTTCGGCTCTGGTCCGTTCTGCTGCTCTCTGATCCTACTGGACAACACACGCAGAGGGAACTTTGGCACTCAGCTGTCAATGCAGCTAACAGTTAGCTAGCCTCATACATTAGTCAACAGCAGCGCTTTTACTCGA
>JAJHUR010136364.1:0-18837 GCA_027495735.1 Lutjanus campechanus | reverse complement strand
TATAATGGAACTAGATGCCACGGACCTTGTGGTGCCCAAAGCACCAAAGAAAAAGATGCTTGAAAACTCAGCAGCAGTGTCATGACCCAGCTACTCCGGATAATCCAGACCTTGTTCTGAGCAGTTTCATGTAGGAAGTAGGAAGCATTTAGTTTATACGGAACTACACCTCTCATCGCTGTCACTGTGCAGAAGGAAGCCTGCTCCTACTCCAGGGTGGCCTCAGGTCTTTTAAAAAGTCTTAAAAATATGAAATAAAATTATTTGGGAAAGTCTTGAATATTTATTTATTAAATTGTCTAAAATTGATTCAAAGTGCAAAATGCCTGTACATTTAATCTATCTGCCAATGAGAATTGAAGCAGAGTTGCACAGTCCCTACTCAGAATATAAACAAGAGGAATGATATTGGCTATTGGAAACATTGGCAGGTAAATGATTGTCCAACTTGTGGGCAAAAGATCAGCTGTAAAAAGTGGTGCAGTCATCAGTCCAGTCTACATAAAGAAACTGACGAGGTTCAATATGACAACAGACTGTCTGTAGGCTAAATGAGACAGGATGGAATTTACCAAGAACCTTTATTCAAAAAGTGTGTATAAACTGAACAGAGAACCACAAAAATAATACAGACATGTAGATGACTTTCAGCATAGAAACTGGGAATTGTACCATGCTATAGCCTCTGTCTGTAGGACAATTGTAGTGATTAATATCATTAAGTAGGGCTGAACTAATATTCAAAATTTTATTGAAATTGCAATATGGCCTACGGCAATTTTCAAATCATGGGAGGTGTAATATGTGTTAAATGCACAATTGTCAGACTACTATTTTAAATGAAATGCTTGCTGTAGATGATGCAGCAGAAATGTCCTGGCCCACACATCATATTTTTTACAGACTTAAGTCTGTAAGGATGTTTGGTCCACATCCTTGCAAAAATCACTCCATAATGATATGTTAATAGCATTCCTTGATTAGCATTCCTTCTAATGTTGCAAATTGTATTGCAATTGCATGATCAGTTAACATAATAGCAATTAGCTATTTTTTCCAAATCATTCGGCCCTGTCGTTAAGGACAAATACATTTTTTCACACTAATGAACATATTTGGACAAATATTCAACCAGTTATTGTAATTCTGCCTTAAAAATATGAACTGTATGATAATGTATTCACTTAGAAGAGTATGCCTATATTTTCACATTTGATGTTTAGTTTTGGCCTTAAATTTGACACTCTACACCCTGTAATCTTAGACAAGAGGTTAAAGCTCAGCCAGGGAGGATGCCATTCATTTTTACATCCTGCGTTGTCACAAGCACAAGCCTCGCATTCATGAGTAGATGTACACTTCCTTCTGCACAGTGACAGCGTTGGCAGATGATAGAAAGAAATTAGTTCCTACATGAAACTGCTCACAACAAGGTCTGTGGTTATCTTAAGTAACAGAGTGATGCTTTCTGGAAAGGCATATTGCTGGTAAGTTTTTCAAATGCATTTTTTGGTGCTTTGAGCACCATAAGCTGAGTGGATCAGTTCACTTCAATTACAAAAAGATGGATTTCACTTATTCCTTGTGGCATTGAGCCAACTATTTGCCTGTTGTTGTGGTTTTGAGATGTCAGTGAGATTTCTGTCTAATTGATACAATGGAGATGAGTGGGATTTCATCACGTCAGGACCAGATATCTGTCTGTTAGATTCTTTCCACCTCTATAATTCCTTTCAGGAACCTCATTTGTTGTCCTCCCTCTAACCATAACCCTCTAACCTCTTGTCTGTCTCTGCAGGGACATCATGTCAATCTACAAGGAACCTCCACCAGGGATGTTTGTTGTCCCTGATCCTCAAGATATGACCAAGGTAAAAAGCCAGGTCCCCCTCACGCCGCAAACTCTTGTGCACTTGTTAAGTGTCTCATATTTGGATACGATATAACTGAGATTTAACACACCTAACCACATGTAGTCACAGATTTGATGGTAACTGTGACTTGGTTCTCCTGGGCTACATGAGTCTAATCTCCTCCAGTCCAGACAGTGGTGGTAATGCACCTGAAACTGTTTGGTAGCAGCTAAAAACACCAGAGGAGGAGTAACTGGTACAAAACAACAAGTGGCCATTGACTGACCCTAACACAGACAAAAATATTCACACGGATCATTCAGTGTATGAACCAGGGTCAGATAAACACTACAGCAGCATGCTCTCTCTTCTGTATGATTGTATCTGTTAGACGCAGGCTGTAAAGACTGTAGTGTCTGTTTCTACAGAGCACTTTGTGACATAGTTATACTTGGGAGGGGTAAAGATAACATGTATGCGTCTGAGAGAGATGGATGCATATACACATTTTCAAAATGTGGCTTGAAAGTGATGAGATTTCAATCTGGATGCATTTACACTCAGCCTTGTTGATATCCAATCAAGGCTGCAACAAACAATGATTTTTGTAGTCGATTAATTGGTCAATTATTTTCTCAATGAATCAAGTAATAGTTGCTTGCATAAAAATGCCAGAAGTTGGTGAGAAATCTTGATCAGTGTTTCTTTAAGTCCAAGATGATGTCCTCAAATGTCTTGTTTTGTCCAAATATGTTCAATTTACTGTCAGAGAGGAGGAAAGAAATCGGAAAATATTCACATTTAAAAAGCTGAAGTCAGAAAATTCTTAGTGAATTACTCAAACTAATTAATTGATTATAAAAATAGTTGGTTGAGTTAATATTAAATTAATAATTGATTAATTGATTAAACACTGCAGCTGTACTTTGAGGGTCTGGAAATGTTTGATTTAGGTATCATGAAAAGTACTTGAATTTTACTCTTAAAAAGCTTTTCAAGCCCTAAAAACAACTTGATCCAACTATGAGTGTGTATTAATCACAGCAAAAAGTAAGTGAGTTCATAAGAGGTCACAGACGCAAACAAACAGCAATAACATTCTTTTTTTCACATTTTCATTTAACTTTTTTTAGACAGAAGATTAAGTGGAAATAGTTCAAATATGAATCTGCCAAAATAATTTTCACTCAAGGTCCTCTGTTAGCTTTCCATGAGTTTTCCATGGTCAAAAATAAACTCAGAAGAATAAATTGGAAATTAAAAGAAGTTATTTTGAACACTGTAGAAATACTGCAGTTAGTACAGGTGGTTAAATTCTTCATAGATTGTTTGGAGACAAACATGGTGTACATGTTGGGCAGTATCGGGGTATTTTCCAGCATGTATCACACTTTGACTGGCTTGATGGGGGTTTCCACTTCAACTAGAGCAGAAATCAGACTGGGAGGAACCACTAAGACACAAGGAAGGAGTAAAGTTTTTAGGTCATGGAATCACTGAAACTTGGTGTTCTTCTCATGTCTACATTTCTTCCTCCCAGCGGGCTCTGATGTGAATGTTGTCAGTTGTATTTCAGGTCAGATTTTCTGCTCCCGAGTCTGTTCACTCCCAGCATCCTTCTCCCCCTATGCATCCATCTCATGATCTCTCTAGACCCCTCCTCCCAACACCCTGTCTTCCTCTTACACATTAATCCAGCTCCTCTGCCTCTCTTTCATCTCCACTCAGATCCATGCCCTGATCACAGGGCCATTCGACACACCGTATGAGGGCGGCTTCTTCCTCTTCCTCTTCCGTTGCCCCCCCGACTACCCCATCCACCCACCGCGGGTCAAGCTCATCACCACTGGACACAACACTGTCCGCTTCAACCCCAATTTTTACCGCAATGGCAAGGTCTGCCTCAGCATCCTGGGGTGAGTCAGAGTTCATTTCAGTTTGTATTTGTCGGATGGTTGGTCCTAGTGAGAGGCAGTAAGGGTGTTTTTGTCTGACTTAGAGTTAATACACTGTTAACTATGACATGGTGGTATAATCTGTGCGTGTGTGTGTAGGACATGGACAGGCCCAGCTTGGAGTCCAGCTCAGAGTATCTCATCTGTCCTCATCTCCATCCAGTCTCTGATGACAGAGAACCCCTATCACAATGAACCTGGATTTGAACAGGTACTCCATCTTTCTCTAAATGCAAAAAACTGAGAGTTTGCCTTAGAGGTGCTTTAAGGAACAAGTGTACTAAACAGCAGTGACACATCTTTGTCTTTGAAACAAATGAGAAAATTAGTAATGTGCCTGAGTAATGCACCTGAACACACTGAGTCAGTGTCATATGGGAACAGAAGTCAGAGCTGATGAACACACCGTATCCCTCATTCAAACAAAACTAAAACACAAACCTTTTGCACAAAACAGTGTGGTCCATTTGTGTCCATTGTCCCTGAAAAGTATCTAAGGTGTTTTCACTGCTATAGTTTGGTTCATTTGTTCTAGACCAAATGATCAAAAAAATAAATAATGTTGCATTTCAGTCCTGGTCTGGTTCATGTTCACACTGACTTATTACAAATTAACCAAGAGGAGGAAACATGCAGTTTTTACAGACAGACAGGTAATTCATTGATTCAACAGTTTGTGATTGTCATCCTGCATCATCAGGACCCACCAGAGCATGTGAGCGGAGCGGAGCGCCGCGCAATTCCCGCTCCCCGCTCAGGAGGATGTTCGCTCATCCGCTCTTCCGCTCAAAGTTGCACCAGGACGCTCCGCTCAAAACCGCTCAGCGCTCATCTTAAATTTCCTGCCGCTCCGGCTAAATCGCTCCACGCTCCGCTCAAATTTTTAGGAGAAATCATTTTCTGACATTTTTCCTTCATGTAATTATGCCAGGGCCCTGGGACACATGGCGTTTGATTTAATGATGTGACCAATACATGTCAAGTCTTATTTAACTGGCTGTTAAATTATCGCGCTGTTTCCCAGCTGTGAACGTAACACCTCGCTCCATTCATGTTGCCCCGCGTTTCCTATTTAATTATTAATTTATTTACTAGAGTAGCCTACGTCAAAAAAAAAGGTCACTTCGCATCCCAAGGAGATAATAGCGTAATGCATGCATGCGATCCATTTTCAAAAACAGGCTCTTACCACAACGATCACTTTATGTAAACCCACTCTGTATTGTTAAGCATAGTTAGTGTATGTTTTTATGATATGTTATCCCACTTTTTATCACACAATGTGAAATCCTCGTCTCGGCGATTCCGTGGTGAAGTTGAAACATATAGCCTACGCACACAGAGACACACACACGCACGCACACACACACCGCTCCCCGCAATATCCCTTCTATTATTCGATTCTGTTAATTCCACGAAGCGTCAGAAAGTCACAAAGGGCAGTTCATTGCACTGTCCGTAATTTTTAATTTTACACACTAAAATCAAATAGCCTAAATGTTATTTTACAAATGTTATAACCCAACATTTTTAATTGATGTGAGTGCATCGGAGCGAACTGGAGCGGAGCAAAATCCCCGCTCCGGCCTTTGAATTGAAAACCGCTCTGCGCTCAGACCCGCTCCAGCCTATTTCGTCCGCTCCGCTCCACCACCCGCTCCACGCTCCGCTCCGCTCACATGCTCTGGGACCCACATGCAGAAATCAAATTCCTGTGACTGACAGAAGTTTACGCAGCACTTTAATGCTTCAGATGTGAATATTTAAGAGCTCACAACCAACCAGTTCTAAGCAAATCACAGCTTGTTATGGATAATGTCTGACAGATAGAAACAGGATGAAAAGGAGTAGTCTTGTAGCTTACAGGACACTACACACCTAACTTGTCTGTGCGTAATGTCCACACAGAGACAGCACACTGCAGCGCTGCATCTGCCCTTCATCCAACTTTTTGATGTGTTTGACATACAGTTGTAACTGTAGAATCACTGTCACACACTTTTTAATCAGACAAAGCACACAGAGTAGGATAATAGGAGTTTTAATGGACTAATCTGCTATAATACCTGCGTTGAAGTACAGATTTCACAATCAGCTGATGGGTTTATTAGCAGTTTAGCTTTTGAAATGATGCTAATATCACATCTTCTATCATATAATCTTGTGGTTGGTTCATTTGCTTTCACACCACAAATGAACCGCAACAGAGTTCACTTGGAACTGAACCAAGACCCACCTTTTCAGGCGGATTCGAACCAATTCTTTGGTGTGCACTAGGGTTCCATTGACAGTTTTCACACCAGCCCAACCAAACGGAGCAGGGTCTGTTTTAACTGGCCCAAACAAGGTCAGGACTTTCAGACTTTTTCAAACTGAGGCATGGTTCGGTTTGTTGGTAGTATGAAAACATTTTTTGGATGGTTCAGACAGGAAATTACGACAGGTAATCAACAAAACAAAATGAGTCGCAGGAGTTGATGTTTAACTGACATCTAGTCTGAAAAACTTTTTAGTTGTTGCTTAACTTTGGTACTGCTGGTAGTAGTGACATGACCTTGATCAAGACTTTTAGGTGTGAAAAGCACCTAAAACATACTATGTTAATATCTAGCAGCTTCCTAAAGGTGAACACTTGGGCTGACCTAAGCTTGGGTGATAAAAATGATAGTGATATTGGCAATAGACATATCATCAATAGCAATAAGAAAGTCATTTGATAAAATGTTTGATAATTTTGCTTAAAAATGCAAAGCTCTATGAAAGCATGAAACGAATACACCCTGGCTTATAAACAGCCTGTCATATCACCTGATAATGGAGTGAGTGACACGCAAACAGCCAATCATTTTAATCATTTAAAATGACCCCACATATGTTCCCTCCCTGGCTCATGATCAGCCAATCACATCCCTAGGTTTTACAAGTTTCGTGCAAACAATCACAATTTGTGGTTTGGTTGCCCCATCGACATGTGAGAAATGGTGTAGAGTTACACAAGAGACAACAAACAGCATGAATGACAAATGAGACAACAGTGTGCAAAACAAGTGAAGACAAGAAAAAGGACAGGTCAGCTCGCCAATGTGGCAGTTCTACGGATTTCGAAGGGTTGTCATTTTGTCATCAAAAATGGGTCCCCGGAAAAAAAGTTTTGGAACCACTGGTCTAGGAGAAAACACCAGCCAGGAGAACATGTGACATTCTGTCCATACATCATTTACACTGATATGTGGGACAGAGCTTCAGATTGTTTCTGAAATTGTAATATTGAAATAGTATGTGCATGAAAAATATTCTTACTTTTTTCACATTTGCTTAGAAAAAAATACCTGTATGTGCAGGTATACCAAAAGGACGTGCACATGCAGCTGCACTAGTAGGACAGCCAATAGCAACGTCCGGTGTCTGTGATAACCTGTGATTGGTCAGAGTCTCCTGCCACAGGCCAGATTTCTTAAAGCCTGGAACCAGCCAAGAGGAGGTGCAGAGGTCTAATTTTTTCTGACCACTTGATTTACAAAATGCTGGAAGGTTATTATGGAATTATTATTCAGTGATGCCAAAATGTGTTGCCTACCACAGCTTTAAGGGAATTTAATTTAATTGAGGGATGATTCCAGTTGAATAATGACAGTTCTAAAATTCTGTCTATGTATAATATAATACCAGCTACTGTATGTGACAATCACAGCCAGTGTAGAGCCAGGTTTTGTTTTTTAATGCAGTTTCATCAATGTGTGTGTGTCTCTCTCTCTCTCTCTCTCTCTCTCTCTCTTTCTTTCTTTCTTTCTTTCTTTCTTTCAGGAGCGCCACCCAGGTGACAGTAAGAACTACAACGAGTGTATCCGCCATGAAACTATGAGGGTGGCTGTGTGTGACATGCTGGAGGGCAAAGTCCCCTGTCCTGAGGCTTTGTGGTGAGACCAGCTGAATTGTCCAACTAATCTTAACTGTCCTTTTCACTTTTCTATCCGTCTTTAACATCTCCCCTCTCTACGCTCTTCTCCTGTCCCTCTCACTTGCTCGCTCCTCTTCATTCACTTTATAGCCTTCTCTATGCCTAGCAGCTGATTGTTTGTGCATGTGTGTTTTTAGGAGTGTGATGGAAAAGTCCTTCCTAGAATACTATGATTTCTACGAGGGAGTCTGCAAAGAGAGACTGCATCTACAGGGACAGAACATGCAGGTGACTACATTTATTGTTTATTCTAATCCATGTTCCACTCACATACTTTTTCATTTTTCATTTGTAGATTATTGTCAGTATATTTCTAGTGACAATGTAAGATTTACACAGTACATTAAAGTGAAAAAAAAAGAACTTTATGAGCTTGGAATTTGAAGTCCTGCTTACAGACATCCATAAAGAAAAGTATGTAATTTGAACAGTGTCAACAGTGGAATTAAGGGAGCTTCTGAAGCAAAGAACGGGAAAAACTAGTGCTGTTAATGCCGTTTTACCTGAGGGTCTGACTGTCACTGAAATAAGAAAGAAGAACATTCAAAATACAAGAAAAGTGGTGAATGCTACGAGGTCTCCTAAATCACTCTTACACTCCACTTAAGAACAAATCCGTCTTTGTTACTGTTTTAGTTGGGATGTATTGTTAGTAACAGTCACCAGTCCAAGCAAAATGTAAAGACACTCTTTACTGCACTCAGATTCTGCCATATTTTCAGTAAAAAATGAAAATCTGGAGAGACTTCGGGCCATATTTCAAGGTAAAACCACATATTTGATAGCCATCAGCTACCATTAGACTGTTTCTGTTTCTATCATGTTAGATGCTTCCAGAGTCTGTCATTTCATCATATCTTGCAATGTGAAACCTGTCAGAAAAGACTAGAACACTAGTCCTTCATAAAACAGCGATGAAAGGTTCAGTTAGCAGTGATGCACTTGCTCCACTGTATCACTGATGCAGATTGATCAGATTGATCATTTGTATAGCACTGAATTATAAGTTACCTCAGGACACTTTTCACATAGAGCTGGTCTAGACTGTACTCTTTATAAACCCAGTTGTTCCCACCAAGAGCAAGCACTGAGGCAACTGGTGAGGAAAAACTACTACATACTTTGTATGTAACGTTAGTACATACAAAATAGATTTATTTGTCATCTGACAGCTTTAGTAGCACCGACACTAACGTTATGGTTAACTGCAAACTTCATGTTTGCCAGCTTAACATTACAGTGTTTCCAGTGCAGGCTGGGCAGTCTTACCTTTAACATTATGCATGTAACGTTCTTTGAAATATTTATGTGGATCCTGGGAAATTCATCTCCCCATTTATCAACGTGGTCAAAGCAAAGTGGTGGCATATAGGTCAAGTTTTTTGACCAGTTCATCATTCTCACACAAGGCTTACTCAAGGTTCCTTCCTGAGCATCTGGTTGTCAGATCACCATGTCAAGCTCTATGTCTGTGTGACCTACTGTACATGCCCAAACCTGCCTCACTTCTGGTTATTTTTCCATCCCTCTCCCCAGGACCCATTTGGTGAGAAGCGTGGTCGTTTTGACTACCAGGGCCTGCTGGCTCGCCTCAGCACCACCCACCGGAGAATACGGGAGAAAAGTCTGGCGGAGGATGACCACAACGATGACGATTCGGACTCAGACACCAGCTCTTCCGGGACGGACCCCGACAGCCAGGGCAGCTCCCAGCCCTGACTCCCTAGACGGTGCTGGACCTCAAAGCCAGGCCAAGAACTGAAGACAAAGGGACGTTTTTTTGTTTTGTTTGCAGTGGAGAAACAAAATCACAGATGAGAATGCAACACCTACGTTAAAGGCTTTTGTGAGTCCAGGCTTGAGGATTGGAATCACGCTTCTGTTGTACAGATGTTGCAGAGAGAGAAGAAATGGTAGTGCTCTCTTGACAATGGGAAATAAACACCATCCACTAGTCAAATGCTGGCAAATTTGGCCTGGAGCGGTGTATTTGTGCTACTTTTGTAGCTAACCAGCTGTCATTTTGATGCTGTCAAGTTGGCTGCTCAAATGCCTGATAGATTTTGAGATTAACCAGCCATTGTCGCTTGTGAATATAAAAGGTTTCATGGCTCACACCTTTGATTGGGCTGTAGGAAAGGACAAAAAGCCCACCTGCCCAAACAGGAATCTAGTCAGGCTTTGAAGGTGAGGCAGGTTTGGGCCAAAACGAAGAGCAAAAGTCTGGGTGATTGGCCTGAGTTGGTTGGAGCAGTGGAAGGCTCTCCTTCAAAGTACTCGTCTTTGAATTCAAGAGAGAAAGAAGGAAAGACAGACCTCTTAACAATGGAAGATAGTTCGAGAAGGTGACTGTTTGGCGAGGCTTTGAGTCACGTGCCTTGTCTCTTCTGGCCACAGCTCTTTCCGACTGGACCTCAGCTGCATCTGTGACCAGGCCACATAAAACATCAGCAGCTCGTCATTCTGAAAACAATGATCCCTGTGTATTATACAAAAGTTCTGCTTAGCTTTCAGTTCTAATAGTGCTGTTGAAATCTGTTTACCAGATAAGAAGCCATTAGAGAAATGTCAGTTTCATTGACATCCACCTTTATACCCTTTGTTATGCTGTTTTCTCATTGTGCTGAAACTAATGCTAATTTGCGGTGTGTAGGGTGCATTGTTTATTTGGAAACCCTACTGTTCTTTGGGTTGCTGGCTTTTGTGATTAACCCGTCGATATACAAACCAAACCATCCCGTGCTTTAGCTAGATCCACCTGGGCTCTGGGGAGCTAATGGTGAACACTTTCCACGTGTTCATACTGCAAGTAGCTCAGTCACTCTGTTCGGTCTGAAGGACGGTCCGACCAGAGGTTTCAGTTTCATTTGTCCACAGGCGTACACAGAAGGCAAACCAAGCTGTGTCACGGCTTTGGCATTGGTTGCCACAGAATTTAATGTAATCTTTAAAGATGGCATTTGCTAACTTAGTATTGTTTTGAAGAAAATACTCAATATTCATGTGACTCGATTTGAAATCTGATTAAAAAGCATTTTACAATTAACAGTTTGTTTTTTCAGGTGCACACCAGCCAAATCTTATTCTTCAGTGTCACAGGAGATGATTAGCCTTGTTGACGGCACAACCTGCAGTGTGAACACGTTCAGGAGCAGAGTTTGTCAGGCTTTATGGGCAGAGGACACCCTCCAAAAGGATAGGTTTGGACTGTTTCAGGTCTATCATGATAGGTTTCAAGTGTTATTGGTTTCTGTATTCATTCCACCTGTTCCACCTGAGAACAGCTTGACACGACTGTAAGAAGCAAGACAAACTCTACAGTCAGTCCACTATCAGCAGAAGCTAATGAGGATTTAAGATGAGGCTTTGGCAGCGCAAGTTAAAGTGATATTCCACTTTGTGAGAATAAGCCACTCAGTATGTACTCACCACTATGCTGATGTGATGATGGGTGAAGGTCTTCAGTTCACAAAACAATCCTTGAGTTTTAGGAGAAACAGGGTAAAGGCTAATCTAGTACAATGGCAGTGAACAGTGACCACGAATAAAACGTTAAAGAAAGAACACAAAACAAACACAAAATGTCTCCATCCTGCTTGTGTGGTGTAATCCAAGTGTCCGCGAGCCACGACATTAAAAATTAACCGCAAAAGACGCCATTTCATGAGGCTGCTCCCTGTTTCTCCTAAAACTCCAGGATTGTTTTGTGAACTGAAGACCTTCACCCATCATCACATCGGCATAGTGGTGAGTACATACTGAATGGCTTATTCTCACGAAGTGGAATATCACGTTAAGTGTGTGCATTTGTCCTGGCAGTCAGGTGAAGGCGATGCATTTTTGCATCTCTTCACTGTCAGTATGCAGAGGTGGAATGATTATACTGAGTAACCAGAGCCAGTAACTCTTGTCCCTCAATGTACCTGCAGGATGAGAGTATTGTAATGAGAATCAGTCTCTGAACTCACTGGCTATCATCTGATGATTTTGCCTCTTAAGACAACAGCCAATGTTTGGGGGGCTTCTTAGCCAGCAAATATCCAACAACAGATATCCAGGCCAAGACTTTCTCTTCTGTGGTCCGGTCATTGAATATAAATGCTGATACATTTTTAAAAGGTAAACAGTCATCAGTTGTTAATCTGTGGGTTCCCAAGGTTGCATTTCTTCAATGCCTGTTTTACTCTCCACTGTTTATCTGCATGCAACCCACTCAAACGTGATTTGCCAGTACTACTCAGACTAAAAGCAGAAACCAGAAAGCTTCTGGTAACAAAATCTTGTCCCCTGCCTACAAATTCTGCATTCATATGCAGATGTCTAGTCATGAAGATAAGAGTTGATCAGATCTGAACCTATCCTTCTGGCCTCTGCTGTGGTTGTGTTGTCAGGAGGGGTTCGGTTGCTAAAGATTCTCATGGGATCACTAATTTAGGGCATTCCTTTTTATTTGTTTTATTCTGTTATAGAATGGTTATATGAGAAGCAGCTCCTAGCAGATTATATGTGATTGCCAAAATGTTGATTGCATCACACTTCCTCAAGTGGAAGTGAAGAGATCATATCCCTGTCTGGTTGTGTTGTGTTGTGCTTAAAGCAGGGTTCTTCTGTGGCTCTGTAAGGCCTGGGTTACTGACAGAAGTGATTATTTCCAGGTCTTGAAAATGTTGGTATTGTACAGAAGTTCTGAAAAAGAACAGAATAAAATGTTGTTCAGTCCTGACATGTCATTGGTGTTTTTACATATACATATATGTATGTATGTATGTATATGTATATATATGTATATATATGTATATATATATATATATATATATATATATATATATATATATATATATATATATATATATATATATATATATATATATGCACACTATGGTTACTTCAGTTTTCACAAGTGCAAATAACATTTCAATATCAAAATGTTGAAATTTTAATTCAAGGTAAAATAATTTTGACATATTTCAGTCATCTTAAATGTAATTCTTACTAGTTAAAATTCCAAGCTGACATTTCAATTTATTTTATTAATTCAATTCATTGACTTTATTGGCATAACTGCATTAAATATAATGTTGCCAAAGCAAATGAATACAAACTTTCACCACAACAAAAACACAAAAGATAAAAGGGCATGGAGAAGAAGAGGAGCTGTGGAATAATAAGAGTTGTTGTAGGTTCATTATCTTTTGATGGATCTACAACAAATTAATAATTTATTAATAAGCAGCATTAATTATTGGCCTTGTGGGACAGGGGGTCCACAGGGTTGTGGAGCTCATGGCACAGCAGTCCTCCCTCTCTCAGAAAGGCAGGAAGTCTTTGAGAGTCACATAGGCAAAGGAAATCAGGGAATTTTTATTTTATTATTTTTGTAAAATATTGGTCTCTAATATCTTTGTATTGTTTACACTGAGTCAGGAAGTGCAGCTCTGTCTCTGTTGGTCCCAGCAGGAACACATTGTCTCCTCTCTGTGCTGGCCTGCCTCCACTGCCAGGTTGTTTTCACTCAGTCTGTGTTTAGTCAGTGTTCTTCTCAGTTTTTTGTCGGACACAAAGGGCTGCAGGTGGGGGTCGAATACAGCACAGGGGCGCCCACTCTACCAACTGAGCTACAAGGCCATGAAATATAGACATCTTTGAGTAGAACTGAAAATAGAACATTTCATTATGGATAGACTGGTTTGGAATTCTAACTTGTCAAAAAGCAGTTGTTTACTAATTGCTATTACCGCTACTGACTAAATGTTAAAAGGACTTTCTGTATGTACACCCACTGTCACTGCAACAGGGTTTTCAGGAGTAAATCAAGACACAATATGCAACTTTCTTGGACCCTAGCTTTTATTTCAGTGGACTATTCCACAGTGAGTTTATCTGATCTGAAGCAGGATTGTGGGAATCTACATGCTTTCATTTTGATGAAATAATTCTAGCTTATTTAGCCAAAGGTCCTGCAGATGGTTAATGCCAATGAAGAAACCAATATAAAATAACTCAAATTTTAGTAAAAAATACCCAGCACCTAATGTACAGTGGTTTTATCTGAGTTTTTCCAATGAAAACATCTGCCTGCTGCAGCTGGAAACCTGCCAGTCAATCCATCTCAGAACTTTTGCAGAGCAGATTTTTCTTCAAAGGTAAAATTTAGTACCCCTTATTTACTTCAGCTTAAAAATATTTGTTATAACATTTGAACACTGACATTTCTTAGGTTGAGAAGGTGACATTTAAAAAAGAAACACCAAATAAAATGATTCATAGGAAATATTTTTATATACAGATATACAGATGAGTGTTATAACCCTGTTCATTACCCTTCATGGATGCGGCCTACATGAAGACATTGTGACAAATAACATGAAAATGCAAAGACCATAGGTGGAAAAAGTTGACACATTCTTTACTCAAGTAGAAGCATCCATGTACTCAATGTCGTCTTGTTACTTCTTTTGCATAATTTGTGTTCTGTTATTTTTCGTGGGACCCTGTGCAGTCTTGTTTCAGCACTAGTGTTTGTCTACAGGAGGCGACTGCCTCTGCTCCATGTGACACAGAGACACTGTGGAGTCGTACCTGATCAGATACTCAAAGCCAAACGCAGGACAGAGCGGCTCAGTGAACGTGCAGTGGAAGGTGTGGAGGTGGATCAGTGTGTCAGAGCTGACTGTGTAGAAGGACAGAGTGCCAGCAGACCAGTCCAGATACACCGCGACTCTGTCACAAACGGAGGTGGTTGTACATATGGCTGTCATTCTGTTATTGTTGAAGGCAGAGTAACGGTCCCGAGAGCAGCACACGCTCCAAGACGTGTCACTGAGGCCGAGGCAGCAGTCAGCACTTTGTCCTCTCCTTCCGATTCCTCTGTATGTCACTCCCACGGTCACCCAGCCTTTCCTCTCCACCTCCCAGTAACAGCGGCCAGTCAGACCATTTGTACACAGCAGCTGCTTCCAGTGGTGGAATCTCTCTGGGTGATATGGATACAGCTGCTTCTCTCTCAGCAGCGTCACCGTTCTTTTGTCCTCAGACAGACACAGGAACCTGTTAGCTGTGTTTGGGTCCAGGGTGAGTTCACAGGCATCTGACAGAGAGAACAATAGACAGTTAAAATCTTAGTAACCAGACATAAGTGCTCTCTTATGTTGCGGATCATGTAATGGCAAAAGGGAGTTTTTCTTCTAAACACATTATACATGTGAAAAGTTAGACTGTCAAACTGTTGTTCACAATTTCTGTGTTCAGGATTTTTTGGGGTGGACCTGCAACATGGCTCTGTGACACGCTGGAGCCATGGTCCCCCGACACTATATTAGCCCCACCAACCAACACACAAACAACGCTGAACCCCCCTCCCCTCACCCTCCTTAATGGTCAGTTACGAACCTTCACCCCAATCCAAATCAGCCCAGCAGTTCACTTCAGTTCACTTCAGTTCCAACAGACTGACAGAAAAAAAATACTGTCATTGTCCTCTGGCTCTGGTGGCTCAAACATGTCATGACATGGACATGTCCAATAAAGCTGCTAGCTGGAGCGTGCATATTTAAGGACATTTTCAGGTTGTAGTGGTATTCATGGGCGCCAACTTGAGTACATGTGGTGAGGAGCAGGGATGAATATTTTCCTGAAAATGACACATTTTCTATCCTGGAACCAGAGGCACACTATCCTGATGTATGTAGGTTCCAAACCTGATCACTTTAGTCAATTATCTGGTGGTATTAACAATTACTAAGGCAGAAGAATGTCGTTTCAACATTAATCAACATTATAATAAACATAATATAAACTGTGCAGGCTGTGTGCAGCTTGACCTTTACTGTGGCTGCATGTGAGGATGAAATGCCAAGTTCAGCCTGTGATCTGTCACTGCCTGACTGAACAGCCTCATGGAAGTCATATTTTACAATTCTTCATATTTTAAACTAGCAAAATTCGTTATATCAAGTCATTTGGTGCTTTCAGAGTCATGATATTGAGCTGAGACAGATTCCACATTCTCTTAACGTTCAGAGGCTGCAGCTGAGTGCAGCAGACATCTCGCACTGTGCGCACTTCACTGTTCAACATAGTAGGCTTAATAAAGTTAATGATCACTCAAAGGTAAAAAGCTAAACTCTAAAGAAGCTCTCACTAACTTGGTGTGAGGCTGAAGGTAAATCCATCATAGTTACTTCACCCAGATGTGTTTTGGATAAAGTACAAATCCAGTGTTCTTGAAGCTTTGGGCTTTCACTTTTTGTCTGAGATTCCAAATGTTGCAGCAAACATCAGTCCAGCGGATTTTATCCCTCCAGCGCAGCGCACAATTTTTGAAGTATTTCCAGACTAAGCTGGTGGCAGACATCATGTTATGTTTCCCATTCAAATTGTAGAGAACCAAAATAAAGTATTAAGTGCATTAAAGATCAGAAGTGTTTGAATTCATGGCACTTTGTGATTGTTAACTGTTTAATTAAAGCACTCGATGTGCTCAGCTGGTAACACATATGAGCAACAAAACACACACTACCCCGCATGAAAATTTCATCTTAAGAATAATATAGCACATGCTATGACTTTATTTTCTTTTCCTGTCAAATGCCAAACAAATTTGTTAGTTTAAGGCTATTTTACAACTGCATGTTTTTTCCTGCTTTGGCTCAAGATTGAGGAGTTGCTGCACACCAACTTAATAAACCAGTGTAGCACAATCTCCACAATAACAATGGAACTGAATGATGACCAGTTTTCAAACGTAAAAAAGCAACTGGAAAAAAAACATGAAATGCCTCCATACTGTTTGTCTGGTGTATTCCAAGTCTCCTAAAGTCCCAACATGCTGTTTGCACACTGTCATACCATGTTCAGACAGTGTGCATGTGCACGTGAACGTGGCTCCAAGCTAAGGATCTACAGTGAAGATTCAGGCTAAAAACATGGTGTGAATAACTTGAATGAACGTCTTTCAAGTCAACTTGGCATGTCAGGACTTTAGGAGACTTGGATTACACCAGACAAGCAGTATGGAGGCATTTTATGTTTTTATTCTGTTGTTTTTTTGTTTTTGTTTTTATGCCTGACTATATATCGGCTGAGATGAGGCTAATTGGATGCCTGTGTCTGTGATACCTCTACAATTACGAATTATGTTTGAAACTGGTCACCATTCACTTCCACTGTTTGGGACATTCTGCAACACTGTTTTCCTGTGAAACTCCAGCAGTGTTTTGTGGACTAACAAAATAAACCCGACCCTCAATCAGCATGAGGGTGAGTAGATAATGACTGAATTTTCATTTTTGGGTGAACTATCCCTTAACTTTTATTTCATTATGCAATCAGTCCACCTTATTCAGGTTCTATTCACAGAGATATCACTGACGCAGACATCCAATTAGCCTGATCTCAGCCAATATATAGTCTGGCATAGATTTAACTGTAAACTCTGGGAATTAAAAAGGAAACGAAGAAAAGGAAAAAGTGGAGGAGGGGGCAGGCATGCATGGATATTTACACACTCACAGTCACATCTGTAGACATGAACCCAAATACATTTAGACTACATCAGTCTTACACCTCTTCTCCAATGGGATCGTGAGGAGTTTTGGTCCTACTGTACTTTTAACATTAACATTAACATTAAATCTTTTATCAAATTAGAAGTTGAGTTCTTGGATGATGACAGGACCATCACTGTACTGTGATGATGCCCCTCTTCTCTGATTTAGAGACAAAATAACAGTGAATTTTCCACCCAGTGAAGCATTTTTTTACTACAGGTCATGAAAATGGACTGACTGTACGATTACTCTGTTTCACTAGAGTTCATAGAGTCAATGTAATGTGCACACTGTGCATGGAATGAATCAAACTTTACAGACACTTACACTTCCTCAGACCAGATTTCAACCAGCACATGCCGATATGGTCCACACTGGAGAAAGAAACAAAATCATGTTGTCATTATATTTACTTATTATGTGTAATATCAGCTATAATCTTGTTAAATGATGCAATGATGCAGTACTCCTCAGATCATCAGTGTGACTGAGAACACGTGTTCAGTTTGAATGTTTACCTGAGAGTCTCCAGTCTCCACTGTGGGTCCTCCTTCCCAGCCAGCAGCAGCTTCACTCCTGCGTCTCCTGGATGATTGTAGCTCAGGTCCAGCTCTCTCAGGTGAGAGGGGTTGGAGCTCAGAGCTGAGGTCAGAGAGGCACAGCCTTCATCTGTGACCAGGCAGCCTGACAGCCTGCATACACACACACACATACACACACACACACACACAAACACACACAGGCAGGCACGCACGCACACACACACACACGAGCACACCCGCGCGCACACACACACACGCACACACACATACACACACACACACGCACACAAACACACACAGGCAGGCACGCACGCGCACACACGCACACACACACACGCACACACAAACACACACGCATGCACACAAACACACACAGGCAGGCATGCACGCACACACGCATGCACACACACGCATGCACACAAACACACACAGGCAGGCATGCACGCACACACGCATGCACACACACACACACACAGAGGGCCACAGTCTTACTCCAAATCTTTTGGTATGTTATAATGTTGTATATTACACTACACTTCGTTGCCTGTATTTGGTCTATTTTTTATTATAATGTAATTTAGATTTTAATAAGCACAACAAGCCTGCTTGCTCATGGGGGAATTGTTTCAATTGTTGGATGTAAATATAATTAATTATAGAGTGTGGTCTAGACCTACTCTATATGTAAAGTGTCTTGAGACAACTTTGTTGTGAATTGGCGCAATATAAATAAAATTTGACTTGACTTGACTTGGACATAAAAGGATATATTAGTAAAATGTGGAATGTAATTCAGATAATAGACATTCCCTGGCGTTAAGCTGCATGAAGGTAAAATTTAAATAGTCAGAGTGAGGATTCCTGACCTGAGAGTTTCCAGTCTACAGTGTGGACTTCCTAATCCAGTGGAAAGCAGCTTCACTCCCGAGTCCCGCAGGTCGTTGTTGTTCAGGTCCAGTACTTTCAGAGTGGAGGACTGAG
>JAJHUR010136363.1:0-31479 GCA_027495735.1 Lutjanus campechanus | reverse complement strand
GAGTGTGACGTGTCAGGCTAACATTAGAGGGGAATCCCACAGAGCAGCACGTCCCTCTGTTTTCCCTTCACATATGTACAGACTCTACACGTATGTAAACACTGACAGCATGCTCCTTTGACATACAGTGTGACAAATGTCTTGTAGGGGTGCATCTCTGCATCATTTTGTCTCCAATCATTTTCACATCACATATCTGCTGGATACTACACTGACTGCATTTGGCTCCATGCAGGAGTAACACAAACACAAGCTGTCATCAGTCGTGACATACACCCATCCCCGCACTGAGCTGACTGCAGAGGCTCTGCACACACTAGAAAGCAGCTTTATCTGCTGTGCACTGCATGCATCAGACACAGCAGACTCAGCTGGCATGCTCACGGAGCTTAAATTTGGTATTCTTCGTTTCTCATCCTCTATCTGACAATCACATCACACATACTGCACTCTACATCCATGCCCTTTTCTTGTCCTTCCCACTGATGTACAGATCTTCCTGTTTACGCTAGGCTGCTTCACCCATCTGTGCAGGAATATAGCAGCTCCACCAACAGGTCAATGCAAGAATTACAAGAATGACACCTAGTGAAAAGACCAAAAACAACTAAATTCCTGTTCTTCTAGAAAAACAAAAACAAAATTTGCTTGCTTTTAATTGGTAATTATGTGTTTTCTTCTCTCATCATCAATTTACATGCACAGCTAAGGCTTGGTTCTGAACTTCAATACTTTACTGAACTGCTTAATTTCTATTGAGTATCAAAAAGTACCCTGTCATTCAATACCAAGTTTTGATACCTCAGGAGATCTTCGAGTTGTGGTTTATTTTTTATGTTGTAAAACTGCTTTGAGAGGAAAAATACCAAACTGCTGAAACACAGAACTAAAGAGCTGAAACGGACAACTTAAATTTTACAACAATGTGTGTCAGATTACATTTTTATGATATGAAACTGCTTTGAGTGTGTGAAAAGGAGCAGGAGAATGAAAGTAAAGATTTGTACCATAACATGTAGGCCTAATGTAATTTTCATATAGTTAAAACGGGTTTCATAAAATTGGTCAAGGTATTGCTACTGATACAGAATATTTCTGAACGATACCCAGCCCTTAGTATACCTGAACAATTTAAGTATCAAGGTGAGCCTGATGAAGAGCCTCCACAGAGCAGCATACAGTGGGAAGATAAGGTTTGTTGTTCTAATGATTAATTACCATAAGATCAAACACAACTCTCTACCTGCTTGATTAATTCTAATTCTACAAATCAAAGTACATTTAAAAGCAAATGTTGAGGAAAAAAAAAACCTTTTATGACAGTAATATTCTGTTTTTTTGTTTTTTGTTACAAGTCTCTTTACACGCAGCTAAGGTCAAATTCTCTTGTAATAATCCTGGCTGTAACAACAGACATGACACTTGATCATATGATCCTGGCACATGACTGGCTGATCTGGCTGTACTATGAGTCTCTTTAAGGAAGTGGAAAACTAGCATGGTGCAAAACTGGGAAGTACAAATCATGACTGTGTGTGGAAACACTGGAGCAAATCTTCCCCATGACTACAATCGTTCATACACTAAAGACAATTTTACCCTTTATTATTATTCTACCACTGACCTCAGATGTTCTGTTGATTAATTTGTTAAGGATAGTAATGAAGGAAAGGTGGGAATGGTCAACTGTCGTCACAGAATGTTAAATTAAAGATGGCAGAAGGGAAATATAGGCTGTAAACCAGGCAGAGACAAGTGTTTTCTGTCATTTATGGCTGAAGCAAGCTTTTTTGGCAATATATCCACATTATATCGTTATTGTGATATGTGACTAGACTAGATATAGTCTTTTCCTGGTTTTAAGGGCTGCTCTTTGGATAGGGACATGTGTCCCTATCCAAAGAGCACCGCAAACAAACTCATTTTGAGTCCAGGAAGCGCTACTGCCAAAACATTTTTTGATTTATTGATATTGTGGTTTTTGATTTCGTCCCTTATTTATTAGTTACTTTAGAGAAAACGTGTTATATATCATACATCACAAAATAGCTTATGGGACATTCCACTTAAAATGTGTATTCAAACCAACATATTAAGCATTCCTTATCCAAAAAAGAAAGTATTTAAATATCTAATTTGGAAGCAATTATGCAAAAATAACTCTTCGTAAGAATTCTAAACATTTTATTTCATAGTTAAGTGTCTGTGTTTGATTAAGGTTTTACATGATGCGTCTTCAAACTGCAATTACAAAGTACAGGACACTTTGCTTGAAAGTGCAATGTACTATACAGACGATTTTCATGCGTATTTTTTCATGTTATGTTCTGGGGATGGAAAAGGCACCGATTCGGTGTAAAGGTCCATATGTTGGTAGTGGTGTCTGTGCAAAAATGGGCTCAGAAATTTTACATGTAGGTGAGATGACCATGAAAAACATCCTGACACACTGATGTTAATTGCAAACTCCTTCAAGGCAGCTAGCTGATTGCATGAAACTCTAAATGATATCGTTTTAATGGAGAACCCCAAACAAATAGAGAGTTAATAACATAAGAATTACCTGATAGCCTGTGTAATGTTTATGATGACCCCAGGACTCAGTGCAGTATATTCAGCTTGATAGCTTTCCTCGAAACTGGACCCTTGCTAGCTTAACTGACACAGCAAGGAGACTCTATAATACGGCTGATAAATCATTGATAAACATTTCCACCAAATCCCATGTTGTCTTAACGGTAAAACAAGGATATCTAGCTCTATAGGTTAGTCTGAATTATGAAAATGATAGCAATACTGGTCTCTCGGCCTGGCTGAAAATTGCTGGCTCTACGGTTTTGGCGCAACGGAGGAACTAAATTATTTCATTATAAACAAACAACAAAGCTAGTGTCCGTGAATTATATCGAAATAACGCAGCAGAGTTAATCAAAAATATAATAGTTACCGTCTGGTTGTGAAGTGGTGGTTTACTGTCTTGCCTCGAGAGAGAAACGATGGGTGCTGCGATGCGTGACAGCAGGCAGAGATCAGCTGACTTCATTCACTCGCTGCTGGTTTTACTGCTGGGCCGCTGCAACCGCCGCCATTTTGGATCCGCCCCGGGACCACAGCAAAGATCTTTAACACTGGAGATCGATCGCTCTAGATCAGTACTGGTCTACAGCCTGCGCAACTAAGATCATGAACAAGAATAAACGTTTTTAGTTTTCAAGTACTTTATGCGCACAACAGTTACAGCGAAATAGACAGTTAAACTTTTTAATTGGGCTTTATTTTATTGGCATGACATTTATAATGTTTTGCTAAAGCACAATTATGATATTGAAGACAGTTAACAAAAATAATGTGAATAGAAATAGCTGATAGAATAAAACAGACAATGAAAGAGATAAAGGAAGTAAAATAGTAATATGATATAATCAAGTTATTTCTTCAAACCAAATAATAATTTGCACTACCACTACTACGAATAATTATTATTATTATTATTATTATTATTATTATACATTTTCTGTGAAAATCGTGTCAGATGAGTATATACGGAATCGGAATAGGAATAGAAGAAGGATAATAAATAAGTGGGGAAATTACAATAAAAAAGAAAAGAATAAAGATAACAACAATACTAATGAGACAACTATTATGCTTACATGGTGTAAATAATTCAGCATTTAATCTACTTCATCCTCTTAGCAGGGTACTGTGACCCTGTGGGTAGGCTGTAATTGTGATAGCTATTTTTTTTAGACCTAACATTACATAATTTACTGCAGACAGTGAGTGAGAAGCCTATCTCACACAAGCTAAATATCTTTACAGCAACGTTTGAGCCAAAATGGAGGCGCTATCACAAATTGCTGTGATTAATTATTTACTCCATCTAAGTCTCTCTCTCTCTCTGTATGTCTCAATCACAATCTAAATGTGGCCATGTTAAAGGTAAGAAGTGTTCTGTATAATAATTACATTTATCGATACTTCTTTAAAGTGGTCATGTGATTATGTGTGTAAGGTTTATGTTTTTAATTTTGTTTTTCTGACAGCACATCAAAACACATAAGCCCTTTTTTTTTTTTTTAAAGATTTCATTTAGCAAAACTACAAAACCAGTTACAAAAATGAAAGTAGTTGTGACATAAAGGTATAAGGTGGGGACACTTTGCCCTGAGTCAAGCCTCATAGGCTGTGCTTCAGCTCAGGTTTCTTTCTTCCAGATATATCTTTATTGAACCTATTGCACATGTCGAACATTTTGACAATAAAAAACAGACGTGCAAAATTTTAGATTGAAACATGGCAGAGGGGCAACTGAAAGTGGGGGAAAACAAATAAATAAAATAAAAACAAAAAAGTTTTTTAAAAAGCGGTTGAATTTACACGATTGCACGGATTGCAGGGAATATTCATTCATTCTGCACATTGAAATTAAAAATTAAAAATTCACCTGTTGAAATATTGCACAATATAAAGTAAAATTACACCTGGAAATAAGTACTAATATTGCACAATTGGTGTAGATGGTAGTGCAGACCAATTGATACTCTAACCTTCCCTTCTCAAATTTGATGACAAAAACATATTGTTTTGCACACAAGATTATCAAAAGTATCCCAAATGGGTGTTATATTCTGTATGTGATATGTTCTTCTGCATTTTCCTGGTGGATCTTGTATTACAGTAGACATCCTGAAAGACCAAACTCGGGGTTTAAAATTACCCCGCAAATATGCACCAGAGTTTGTGCGCATGCGGGGGTCAGGGTTGACAGTCTCCACACAGTCGTGGAAGGAGTGCGGCGGCTAAGCTAACTGCAACCACCGCAACTAGCTACATGTGGAGGGTAAAACGGGAGGCATCCCCGACCCTAACTCTGTCAAAATTCCTCCTTCTTACCCAAAACAACTCTAAAGTTCAGCATCATCGAAAATAAGGGATAATATCTGTTTACAATGAAAGGGTGAGTGTAAGCTTTTGAGCCACGAATAAGTAGCTTAGCACGAGTAAAGTTTTTCATGTCTATTTTTTTCTACAAGGGGAGGCGGGGAGGAGACGGCGAGGCTAGCTAGCTTGCTAAGCTACTTTAATTTAGGTGTAGGACAAAAAATACAGCAGACAGCACAGTTACAGCGACAGCTCTGGCACGGTTATGCTCTTTGACTCTAAGCCGCTTGTCGGTTCGTTCAGGTCGCGCACAAGCAAAGCTAACTAGCTAGCTGCTAGTGGGGAGCTGAGTCAGTAAACCCACTTCAGCTAAGCTAAAATAGGCAGACCCTGGGTGTCAGATCATTTGTGTGTTGGCGTTAAAGTCGTCAACAGCTCAGCTAAACTTCAACTGCAGCAATTTAGCCAAGTCAGTTAAAGTTATCTACTTGACAAGTTGCTGGCACAGCAAGCTAATGTTAGCCAGCTACCGTATTAACATTACACCAGACATCAACTTAAGTTTGTGCCAGCTTGTTTAGTGTAACTTGACATGTCAAAGTAACACTAGCAGTGATGATCAATGTGTTAACATGTTTATGGTTAATGTTTTGATTCTCAGATTACATGACGGTGATTATCGCTGAACTTTGTTTATTGTTCAGATAGCATTTCATAGATGTTACTGTTTGAAGTGTGGACGGATGCTGGCACTGTGTATCCTGATGAACAACACACGTGACCAACAGCTGTTTTTTTGGATGTGCAGTCTCCTAAAAATACCACACTGAACCCCTCAACTATACAAGCTGGAGAGTTGTGTTTGGGTCACTTACTCAGACACTATAAGACTCATATCCCCAGGTTATCGTAGGAATTACATCTTTAGCAGGTGCCTTATCCATTTTTTATAGTTAACATAATATCAAAATCATTGGTTTCATGTGTTTGTTTTGTTGAAAGAGTGATTTTATATGGCTTGTGGTCAGGCTGTGTGACATTTCTGAGTCAGTGACACAGCTTCCACCACACCTGAATTGACAGTCATTAGATTTTACTGAGGGGCTTCATTTTATTCATGGGCTGCAACTTTACTTCTAACTTCTTTTTTTTTTTTGATCAACTATGAGTCAGAAAATATAGAAAAATGTCCAGAGATGTTCAATTGACTGTTTCATAAGCCATAAAAAGAGCATCAAATCATCATATTTGTGAAGCTGCAGTTCAATAAAGTTCATCAGTTTGTTTGAGGCTATCAAGACCAACTAATTTTCTGTTAATTGACTAAAGTAATTGATTAATCATTTACAATTAAGCATGACTGATATGGAAAACGATTTCAAGTAGTCAAGAGAGCAGCAAAGACTTTTAAATTAATCAATTAGCTGTCAACATTTAAATTAATCGCCAGCTGTTTTGATGGTCAATTAATCATTTTGACTTGTTTTTTTAAGTAAAAAAAGATAATACATTTTCTGATTACTGCTCCTCAAATGTGCTTGTTTCTGTTTTTCAGTTCTCTATGACAGTAAACTGAATATCTCTGTGTTGTAAACAAAGAATGAATCAAAGAATCCATTATTTTCGAAAATCAACCATCTTAAGCAAGATCACAAAGTTTCCAAGGTGGTGCTGTGGACGTTTATTCCACTTATGGCATATTATCCTGAATATAACAGTGTCAGTCAGTTGTCAGTCATTTGACCGCTTTGCTCTTGTTCCAGTAGCCGGATCGAGCTTGGGGATGTTACGCCCCACAACATTAAGCAGCTGAAACGCCTGAACCAGGTCATCTTCCCTGTCAGCTACAACGACAAGTTTTACAAAGATGTGCTGGAAGTTGGAGAGCTTGCAAAGCTTGGTAAGAAAAACTTTTTAAACTTTTAAAGTATGAAACTATTTCTGGTGTCAGTCAGTCATTAGAATGGGAAATCACTGGCAGGATTCAGTTCTTAGACAGTGAAATTTAGGATGAAAAGTGCTTGGATTTCATACACGAAGTAGAAACAGAACTCCAGGGACACAATTATAGACCTTCAAATTGCATTGTCATGAAAACCTTCACATTTCCCTGCTCTCTGCAGTCTAGCGAACATTGCTCCTGAAGTTAGATAGAAGAGAGGATTCCCTTTCTAGTGGGATGTTTCAGTCTTAACTCTTTTTTTTTTTGTCTCGCAGCATACTTCAATGACATTGCGGTGGGTGCTGTGTGCTGCAGAGTGGACCACTCTCAGAACCAGAAGAGACTGTACATCATGACGCTCGGCTGTCTAGCACCCTACCGTAGACTTGGAATTGGTGAGGAGCTCCGCATCCCTAGAAGATGCTACAGTGCACCTTGTGATGTTGTGTTTAATTTTTACAATGTGGCCTTTGTCTTTTTCTCTAGGTACAAAGATGCTGAATCATGTGCTAAACATCTGTGAGAAGGATGGCACTTTTGACAACATTTACCTGTGAGTGTGTAATTGCAGAAGTCATTTAATTTTTTTGTAGAGTCAACTGCAGTTGATACGTATTTTTCAGTGTAGATTAAATAGATCTTTTTCCACTGAAACTGATAGAATTGACAGATTCTTTCAGCCTTTGCGTAAAAATAAGTAAATTAATTTCATTGTTACTTTCTGAGCAGTTCTTCCAGCCACTAAATGTCTTTTTTTCTCCCTGTAGTCATGTGCAGATCAGCAACGAGTCAGCCATTCACTTTTACCAGAAGTTTGGCTTTGAGATCATCGAAACAAAAAAGAATTACTACAAGAGGATAGAGCCCGCAGATGCCCATGTGTTGCAGAAGAGTCTGCGCAGCCCATGCGCACCGCCCACCGGAGAACTTCAGAAGGCAGAGTAGGGGCACAGTGTTTGGGAAGAGCACAGACGTGCCCGCCTCCACAGAAACAGAACTGTGACAAATGCCCCAGGGTCGACACATTCAACACTTTCTTCAAAGGACGCTAAAAAGAGAAAACAAATTTAAAGTACAAAAAATGCTGCATTTATTTTGCAAAGGGGTCCCCTTTGAGTTTTTGCATATTTTATTCCTCCCCTTTCCTCATACAGATAATTGAAAATGACAAAAAGCTCAGTATCCAAAAGTGCTCCTATTTGACAAAGTTGCCAATTTCAGACAGTTTTAGACTTGGTGAAGGGGGAGGGTGTGGTGTTTGCAAATCATACTGTTTGTGTTTGAGTTGTTTTTACGCGGTTACAAAGCTAACGGGGACGTATCTATACTGTTGAGCAAAAGAAAACAGTTGGTTTGAAGCTGTAAAAGTGTTTGAAAGACCATCACTGACACACGAGTCCCAGCTGGTCAGCTTGGAGTGATGCTTTGAGTTGTTGCGTGGAACAGTCACGACTCTATTCCGTCGCCTCCTGAACCCTGGGAATTGTGGGAACTGTCTCTGACCAGTTTGTTGATTATGTCATGTCCAGAGGGGAAAAAGCAGAAATGTACCCCCTCGGTGCAGGCGTAAGGAAGGCTGAACGGTTTTGAGGTGGTGGGAAGATGTGGTCACCACTCATAATTTCTGAATAACTTTATTTTCCAGCCTGTTAATTTAATTCCCCTTCAACTGTTATTTTTATTTTTTACATCAAGATGGCAAATGGTTCAGAGGTTCTCCTGGGTTTATTACTAAGAGTGAAAACATTAAGTCATAAGAGAAAACAAACAAAATATTATATTGAATGTGTTTCTAAGAAGGGCACTCCACAGTGTCTTGTGAGGGATGTTCGAATAACAACAGATTGGCTGTTTGGGATTAGATCTGGGCATTATTTTCAGTAGTAAAATTAAGGTGTGTGAGGACGTGTGTCTCTAAACACATGTAAGTATTTAGAGACATCTTACCTTAAACACCTTTGGCACCTTATGTAGCCACCTCTCAGAAATGGTCTTTTCAAACTCCCTGCATCAGTCAGCTTCTGTTGTTACACACACCATTAAGGTTTTGAAGCTCTGCAGATGGTTTGGAAATTTTTGGTATGGTCTTTTGAACAGTGTTTTACCCCGAGGAAGCTCTGACCCCTCTGCATGCAAGGAGAGTTGTGTCCTCTCCGCTGTAGTATAAGCATGTTTTTCCTTTCTTTGAAGAATTTTATCTTTTCTGGAGCTCTATATTGTAAGACTTTTTAACGTCTAAATAAAGGAATTACTATTTGCAGTAAATTGTTGCAAATGGTCTTATTGTGGTACATATACTTGGTATATATGGTTGAAAATTAATTTAAACATGTACTGTAATATGAAGAGACAACATCAGCATCATCATCAAAAAAAATGAAGAAGCAACGAAAAAACAAGATAAGGGGCAGTATCACACAAAAATCCCAAACCTATGATAAACTTAAGTTATAATTTAGAATTTATTAGCAGATCTAAATGCATTCTAAGTTCTACTTCTTTTTAAAATTTCATTTGATTTTTGCTTTGTTGGGACTCAGTCATACTGTCCAATTTTCTTCATAAAATCAGAATTTGTATTTTTTTGTTTTTTTTGTTCATAAACTTATATTTATGCATATGGAATTAGTCAAGCAACCAAATTAGATTAGTAAGGAGAATGGTTTACCATATTTTTTCGCAATATTCATAGCATCCTAATATAATACTGCCACAGTAATCAGCAGAATCTGTGAAAATGTTCTAAATTATGAAGTTAACATCTTTGTACAGTTCATACTGCATATAAAGATGTGCAGCACAAATATTTCAAGTGGATAGAGTGCGCTCGTTGTGAAACCGTCCCTGGGTGCCCTTTTTGCACATCGTGATTGGCTGAAACCTCCTACATCTGGAATGCTATTGGCTGTCACTTCCCCCAGAGCCCGCCCCTTGCGGCACTGGGTTAGGTGTATCTAGATTGTTTTGAGAGATGAGTTGAGTTGAATGCTTTGCTAGCTAACAGTTAGCCTGCAATCCAAAGTTCTTGCAGGGACAGACAATGTCCAAAATGCCGAGACTAGAGGTTAGTGGAAACTACCATCTATTAACAGCCGTTTATCAGCAGGGACGCGAAGAAACGAGCCATTAATGAGCTGGATAATTACGTCGGTAACGGTAAGCTAAGATAGCTGCTAGCCAGCTAGCTAACAGAGAGCTAGCTGAATAGGTATTTGTACAGGTTGCTAGTTTCTTGCTAGTTAAAGTGACGGGGTAATTATCTGAACATAAATTACTGTCAGCGTAAAGCAGGCCTCGCAAATGTTCTTGCCAATCCTTAAACAGGCTGTAATTATGTTGTAATATGCAGGTAAATTAGTTTAGTTTAGCTGCAAAGCTAGGTTAATCTACATCAGCTTGTTAGCATCTAGTAGTTGTAAGAGAGGCTCAATGTAGCCTAACAAGATCTTTTGACTGTCTAATGTCTGCTGTTGTACCAAATGATTGCTGGCTAATTGCATCTGAATGCATGTTTGGTGTTAAGGTGAGATAAGGTATACTTTTTTGTCCCAGAGGGAAATGTAGATTCAAAGCTGCTGCATCATACAATATACTATAAATACATATAATTATATATCATACATACACTTGCATTGACGTACGTAAATTCACGTTTCCTTGAAATAATGCAAGCAATAAACAATAGTTTCCAATAATTAAACCAGGTAAAAATCAAATCAAGTCGAAATATTAAAACCAGGTCAAAGCAACCATTTTCGAATAATAAAACCAAGTTTAAACGAGCCAAATAATAAACAGCTTGCAACATCCCAGTCCCTGAATCAGAGTCATTTACTGTTACTTGTTACTGTTCAGTTCCTTGATGGAGATTGGAATGCATGAATTTTTGTACTAATTTCATCCACAGTTTGGTATTTAGAACTAGGAATGAATAGATAACTGGTTTCACAATAAACTGTGACAAAATTCCATACAATCAGTTTTACTGTTTCTAAATTTTTATTATCAGACAACTATGTTTGATAATGGTGCTTTAAAAAAAAACTGGCAGTAAATACCATAGAGCATCAACCAAAGTTAGTATCCGTCTCCCAGATGTAGCATGCAGCATGGGTTTGTTTTGCTTCAGCGAAAACATTGACATGACATGATGCCAGTTGAAACTGTTCAGAGGTTTTCAATGCGAAGAACTCAGTGAAAAGATTTCAGTGTGTGTGGCAGTGCTTTTTGAATATTTTCAGCACATTTTAACAATATTGTTACAATAATGTGAACTGTGATCATTTTTGTCACTATAATTGTGATATGAATTTTTCATATAGGTTCCTCTCTAGTGTTGACTAACAGCTTGAAGCTTGACAGCACCTGAAATTCTGGGTTCAGAATGTGTTTGGTCATTTAGTAACTTCTGTGCCTCTCTGAGCACAGATTTCCCACACAAAGGGTGAAAATGGTGCTGTTGTTTCTTTCCCTATGGTCTTCATGGCTGTTTGAGTAAGACATATGAGCTTAGACTTTAATTGTGCTGCTTATACAGTTGCCTGGTGTTATCATACTTTAAATTCATACTATAACAGGATACTTTATGTTTTCATTGCAGGACGGGCACAGAAGGGATTTAAGGACCAGCTGTTAACCTAAATGTGTTGTCTGGTACCTTATCATACAGGCAACTGTTAGTGCAGGATGCCAGAGATGACTGAAACTCAGACACCTGGTCGTAAACCCAAGTAAGAATGCTTGTTTCTTTGTTTTATCCAAATTACCCGCACAGGCACTTGGATAAATAAAGAAAAAATGTGAAATGCTATTTCATTTTTTGCAGAAAGAAGAAAAACAAAGAATCTCACAATGCAGGTAATATAATCTCTCCGGTTAAACTTTTGCTCAAACTTTGCTGCTTTGTGAACATAGATTTATTTTTGTTCTTGGACATTAAAGTTTAGTCTCCTCTTTGTATAGTTGAACGACACAGAAAAGAGAAGATTAATGCTGGGATTAACCGCATTGGTAATCTTCTGCCCTGTTCCCAGGCACTTAAACAGGTAAGAGACAAGCTGGCGGTACTGTTTTTCCTCATCAGCAACATGTTAAGACAATTTTGTGTCTGTACAGGCCAGTTACCTGTTTATTTATTTTTATTTATGTTTATTCTGTTTTAAGAAGAAGCAAAGCACATTATGTAACATTATCACTTTAAGTCCATCATGTAAATGTGGCAGATTTAGCTATGCAGGGTAATTTATTTTATCAGCTGTGTGGCATGTTTTAAAATCAAACCTTTATCCTCTTATCTGTAGAGTAAGAATATGATCTTGGACCAGGCTTTTCGCTACATCACTGAACTGAAGAAACAAAATGATTCAATGCTTCTGGAAGGAGGAGATAAAGTCCAAGGTGAAGTTGTGCACCTCGCACATTGTTTTTGCAGAAGTACAAACCTAGGTTTTCTCATAGTTTATTTATGTAATATAATATTTAACGTATGACTAAGTACATTGGATTGATTATACATGTCCTTGGTCTCTGTGCAGCTGAGGAGATCCGTCGGCTGCGGCGTCAATTGGAGGAGCTGAGGAGGGAGAGTGCTCACTACATCGAGCTCCTCAAAGCCCATGACATTAACCTCCTGGAAGACCCAACTATTCACTGGAAGGGCAAACAGCGCTGCGCCAAGGTGGCAAAGGTGACCCCCACTCACCAACTTCCAAAGGGGATCATTGTCTATTCCAACGGCAACGTGTGTCCAGCAGGGAAGGAGACTAGCCCAACAAAACAGCCTTCTGAAACGTTAATTCTTCAGCCACCTTCTGAGGTCAGTGGCAGACTGAGGGTTAATGGAGCAGTGCTGCAAGTTAACACTTCTTCTTCCACACCTGCACTTCTCCCTGGTTCAACTGCCACTCCCACCCAGTCTACACCAGGCCTGACAATGATAGAGCAGTGTGTGGTGGAGACACCAGTGGCAGCCCCAGCTCTGCCACCCTCTGTGTCTTACATCACCCTTCAGATCCCTACAGCCACCTCAACCCTACCCCAGCAACCGCAGCCTGCCGCTCCAGCCCCAACCCTCACCATCGCAGCCACTTCATCCTCACAACTCCCTGTTGAAAGCCCCGCTCAGCCCAGCCTCACTACGCTTACCCAGGCGATAACCACATCCAGAGCAGCAGCCTCAGAGGTTTGTTCTTGGGTTACACAGGAAACTGCCACAAGGACTGTAAGCTACACTGCTATCCCCAACAGCCAAGCCCTTCTGAGGGCGGGGGCAGCAGGCAGCACACAAACTACCTGGACAACACTGCAGATGGCAGGGAACACAGTGCAGCCAGTCTGCCAGAGTCTCCCCACCCCAGAGGTTATTAACACCACCCAGGCAGTCCAGCAGGTGACTGTGTGTCCAATCGGCAGCAAACCTGCTGTTCAGCCCATTCAAATACAGATGCAACCACATGTGCCTGTACAGCAAGCACCCATCACAGCCCACATCCAAGCACAGACCTTTCAGAGACCACCCCAGCTACGTCCAGCAATCCTGAACCAGGCACAGCCCCAGCCTGTCCTTGCCCCACAGCCTCAGTGTGCTGTTCTCCCCCAGGCAGCAATAGTACCCCAGCCGGCTGTGGTGGCCCACCCCGCCGTTGTGTCACAGCCCCAACCTGCTGTACTTCAGTCGGCCTCGTTGGTTCCCCATCCTCCAACTGCCCTAATACCCCAGCCCCAGCCTGCCCTGGTGCCCCAGCCCCAGGCCACTGTGCTGCCCCTCCTTCAGACCATGCAGGTGCTGCAGGTCAACCCAACAGGAGGTACAGCCTCAGGTGTAACAGCCCCACAGAACACTAACAACCCCAGTGTGGTCATCCTGCAGCAGGCCGGTACCTGCCCGACCCAGTCAGTTGTCAGGGAGGAAATAACCAATCAGACACCCTGTCAGCATATTGTAATCATCCAGGCACCCAATCAGGCTGCACCTGCCCCTCAGAATCCTCAGGTTGGCATGGTGCCCGCAGCCGTGCCTGCCGCAGTACCTGTTGTCTCCACTCAAATACCCACAACCAGTAGTTCAACATCTGCCACCTGCTTACAGAGTGTTGGAGGAAAGCAGCTGGTGCACATTCTCCCCCGCCCTGCTCAGCCTCAAGTGAACCAATCCCTTCAGGTCAGCCAGGCCTCCTCGTCCCCGCCGGTTCCTCCAACCCCACAGACTATCACTGTGAACGGGCAGGTGTTTGCCTTGCAGCCCATGAAGACTTCTGACAAACCCAGCTCCCAGGGTGGCCAGAGTACACTCCAGCTGGTCCAGCCCACCACCACTGAGGAACCAACTACTAATGTGGCCCTCAAAAGTTTAGGGGCACTCAGCAGTCTCAATCAGAGCATCTCTCAGGGCCTTCCACTAACCATTTCAAGCCAGACCAACGGTCAGCCTGCTGCTGCTCCATCATCAGTAGTGCAGCAGAAGCAGCCTCCTGCCCCCGCATCTGTCCCTGGAACCACACTGGCTCTGCCTGCCCGGCAGCTACAGGTCCCTTTGAACACAGTCAAATCAGGGCTGGTGGTTACTGCCTCTAAGCCTGCAGGAAAGAGGCTTCGCACACCTTTGAATGCAAAGAGGGCAACAGCTAAAAAGACTAAACCATCCAAGAAAAAAGAGGCGGCTGTTGCTGTTTCAGTCAAGCCTGTGGCTGCTGCAGGAGAAAGTCAGACGATTCAAGTTACAGTATCCCAAACCGTACAGTCCTCAACTGTACAAGTCATAGACATTCCACCCATAAGTACCACACCTGTCACAACTACAGACTGTAGTGTAGCAAATGTCACCTCTACACAAAACACACAGACAATGATTGTGTGTAGTTCATCTAGTGAGTCAACTGCACTTAGTCAGTCCCATCCACAGAGCAAGAGCTCTGTCGGTGCAACTCAGACTGATGTTATATTCAGTCATACTAACACTAGCGGTGTTGCAACTGCAGTTACAACTGTCAACGCCACACTGGTCAAGCCATCAGTCAGTTCAGCTGTGGCTGTTGGGAGTCAACCAGCTGTAGTGTCTGTCAACAGCTCAACTGTAGGCAAAGAAACAGTTGTAGAGGTTAAACAGGCAACCACCAGTTCAGCAACTGGCACAACACAAAATAAATCAGCTGCCACCACTGTTGTTTCTAGACAGACCAGATCTGTTGACACTTCCACCGCTGTTTCTACAGCATGTCTGACTCCAGTTTGCACCAGCCGTGTCACAGCAACTGCACCAGTATCTTTAAATCAGACTACCCAACAAACTTCGGGGTGTCATCCCCAAGGATCTAATACCCAAGTCGCTATGCCCTGTAATAAACCTGCATCTCCTACCACCACCACCACCACTTCATCTGTGTTGTCCACAACTGTGACACTTTCATCACCTGCCGCTGCCAACAACTCTGTTATGGCCCCGACAGCAAGTTCAGAGTTCAGGAAAAGGGTCACTACCAGTAGAGCTCCAGCACAGCAGACTGACATGAATATGCCCAATCCTTCCCCCTGCCCTCCTGCTGAAGTCAAACCACCCCAACCCCCTAGAAGAGACAGGGAGGCTCAGGTGGAGAGACAGTCCATAGCAACAGAAAAAGAAAGCTTGGGGGCAGAGACTTCTGATGCTCCCTCAAGAAAGGATTTTGCTCTGTCTCAACAGGTGTACACTAACTTTGATGATGAAACTATAGAGCACCCGATGACTTCTAGCAGACAGACAGATTCTCCCATGTCTACAGGGGCTGGTGGAGGCAGAGGGTTTTCTGTGGCATCCATGCTTCCTCAGGGCCACAGTATTAGTGCATCATCTGGCTCCTTTGGAACATTTACATTCACCTCTGAGCAGGCGGATTTGCTAGCCTTGGCCATGCTCGAACAGGACAGTCCAGGAAGGCGGAACGGAGGCTGCTCTGGGGACAACACTGCTTCAGCTAACCAGACGACCACCACATGGGAGCCCCCAAAAACTCCACCAGTGTCTAGCAGTAAAGAAAGGGGCTCCAATGGACAGCAAAAAGTGACTAAACCAATGGACACAGTAACAGTTAAACCTGCTGTCCAGGTGTCTGTCAGTGGACCCAGTGGAAGCAGACATCCACAAAATGTCTCATACTCCCAGTCTCAGTCTCTCCCCCAGGTTCAGTCTCAGAGTTCGTCTCAGAGTGGGACTGTGGCGAGCCTGAGTGTCAACAACCTGATCAGGCCTAGCTCCAGTCAGCAGCCTTACCCTGGCTCTCCCAGTCTGGCTGGCCAGCAGGGCTCAGTCCCCTCACCTGCGGGGACATCAGCCCACATATCCCAACCCTCAAACAACGCCCTGTCACCCTGCTCAGGTGCACCCCAGCAGAATGAGTACACACCCTTAAAGACTGCATTAATGAGGGCTCAGGCTGGAGTTAGTGTGGGTGAGCGACAAGTTAAGATCATCTCCAAGCGGCAGGCCCAGGAGGAGGTGATGCTGAACACTGGAAAGCGGCCAAAGCCTTGCCCTCCATCAACTGTCACCCACATGGACGTAAAAGCACCGGACCACGGCCAGATGATGGTGGGACAGCTGCCCCCGACATCCGCAGCTGTTATGACAAGGATTAACTCAGAAAGCGCAGGCCCTCTCTTCTCCACCAACTCTTTCATGAGCCCCGTAGTTCGGCCCACAGACGGCCACTGCCCACCTCAGGGACCCCCTGAGCAGAACCAGCCAGGTGTGCTTCACTTGCCGCAGGGTCATCCCCAGCATGGTGCAGGCCAGCCTGGCCAGCACCTGGGAGGAAACCTTTACATGAAACAGCAGCAGCAAGAGCAGCAGAGACACCATCTGTATCATCTGCAGCACCACCTGACACAGCCTGACCCCGCACAGCGCCACTCCCTACACCAGAGGGCGCTGCAGCAGCAGCAGCAAGAGCAACAGCAGCAGCATGTGCAGAAGAAGCGGGGACTGGTCAGAGGAAGTCAAACTGGTTCGCCCGCTGGTCTGCAACAGAAGCAGCATCACCTGGAAAAGTCTGGAGTTCAGCAGCCGCCACCACACTCACATCAACAGCAACAGACGCAACATCAACAGCACACGCAGCAGCAGTCACAGCAGCATCAACAACAGCCACACCAACAGTCGCAGCAGCATCAACAGCCGACACAACACCAACAGTCCCATCACCAACCGCAGACACATCAACAGCAGCCACAGACGCAGCATCAACAACACCAACAGCAGCAGCAGCAGTTACAGCAGCAGCAGCAGAGCTCTCACTCCAGACACCAGCAGCATCTCCAGCAGCAGATCCAACAACAACAACAACAACAACAACAGCAGCAGCAGCACTTTAGACACCAGGAGAAGAGCTGTGAAGCTCAGGCAGCAGGATCCAGGGCTCACCACAGCAGCCACCTGGCCCAGCAGGAGCACCTCAAGGTCAGTGTTACGTGGTAGATGGCGGTATATTTTTATGTGGATTTTGAAATATCACATTCGAAATGGTTGACTGAAAACAAGCAACAAAACAAGCAAAGTTTATATAGCACATTTCACCCATGCCAGTCTCAAAGTGCTTCACAGTCAAATAAATAAACTTCAAAAGTCAGATACAATGAAATAGAATTAAATAAATCAAACAAAAGATAAAACTTCACATAAAATGTAGAGGGAACAGGCATAAGACAGACGATTAAGAATAAAATACTGCGTGCTACAGGTAGGTTTTTAGCTGCTTTTTTAGAGTCCACAGAATCCAAAAATCTCAAGCCTATTGGGAAATTATTCCAAAGCTTAGTTGCTGCTGATTGGAAAGAACAATCTCCCCCTGTCTTAAAAAGTGTGCAAGGCACACTTAGAACACCAGGGTGAAGGACCTAAGAGCTGTGCTTTGCAGTGTTGGGGTGTAGAGGGTCTAGAATACACTGTGGAGAATAGCCATGTAGGGCTCTTTAAGAGCACCAGAATTTGAAAATTAATTCTAAAATTAACTGCAAGACAGTGAAAAGAGATTAAAATAGCTGTAAGATGTGACCATCTGTGGGATTGTGTTAAGAGCCAAGCACCAGCATTTTGTACAGTTTGTAGATGGTGTAAGGAGGATTTCTTAGTGTTGTTGAAAATAGAATTACAGTAATCTGTGCTTGAAATATTATCATCTTTATATCATTTTTAAAAAAAAAAGAGTTAATATGCTTAATGTTTCTGCTGCAACAGTCTCCTCATGGCTCTATAATCCAGTCATAGTTGCATAGATCTGATGCAACGTTCCTCACATTAATGCATGAAACAAACAGAAATGTCTTTCTTCATTGTCTCTCACCATTTCAAGTTGACATTAAAGTACAGTGGAACCTGCTGACTTACCAACTTGATCTTGATGCTGATCCTGTCTTTGTATCTTTTTATTTATCTTTATTTATTTTCTGAGGTAATATTTGACATATTTGACAAACAAGTACCATTCAACTCTATCTATTCAACACTATTTAAAACATATTAGACATTGGCTTAATTATAATAAGTGGCTTGACACACAAATACAAAACACTAATACCTGTTTAAGGCCATTTCTAATCAATTTACGTATTTGATTATGGTAACACTTAAAAACAAGGAAAATAATCACTACCTCTGTCAGTGCAGTCAAATGGGTTAAAACAAGTTAAAACTGGTATGCTTGTATTTTTTGGCACTGGTTGGTAAATATCTCAAACCTGTTTGACTCTGTGGCCAACAAACAGTGTTCTTACATAGACCTAGCCACACCAATCCACCACAGTAGACCATATTTACACAGCCACAGCGAAAAAAATACTAAAAACAAAATGCATGCCTGGGATCTTTTTCTGCCCTGAGCCTGAAGTGAAAAAGCAGCCCTGCCCCGTCAGCCGCAGAGACAGAGGAATGAAAATTCAAGGTTGTGAGCAATTTCAAGCAAAACATGATTAAATTATTGTAATATCTTGCCAGTAGTCAGTATTTACAATTTATACTGTGTCTATCTGAACACTTCTGAGAACTGTCAGCAGAAACTGTTTAAATTGTGGTTTTGTGTGGGTTTTTTTTTTTTGGAGGTTTTTTTTTTTTTTTTTACACCATGTCTGGCTTTATTGCTGTCAATGTTTTATGGTAATCCAGCTAAGAGCACAGATTAGGCATGTCATGATAACTACTTTTGTCCCTGAAATAAGGTTGACAAACAATATTGTCATTTTAAAACCATTTTATTTCACCAGTGTAGTGATATAATTGCCTTATATTACATCTTTTCAAAGAGTATCTTTTATTTTTGATATAATATTTGCAATGCTTTTAGTGTTTGTTTTTGGGTTTTTTCCCCTTAAATTTTTTCTATGTAATTGAAGTTGTTTTTTGTTCTGTCATCCGTTTCCGTGTTCATTCCTTTGCTATTTAACTTGGTTATATTTTACTATCGTGCTTCACATTTTGAAAAGTAAAGTTCATGACATGCAAGCACATATTGATGATATGAATTAACTGATAAGACTTCTGTTTGAAAGTAACATTTGTCTTTCCTCTCCTTTAGCCCGGTCAGGACCATAACGCTATGCAGAGGATGATGAGCTCGAGGACTCTGGAGCAGCAGCTCATCTCTCCTCCCAGCAACCCTGTGTCCCGCTCGTCTGACCTGGCCTGCGCTCCGTCACGTCAGGAGCGTCACCGGGTTTCCAACTACTCTGCGGAGGCGCTCATCGGTAAAAGCTCCACCAGTGGTGAACAGCAGCAGCGTATGGGTCTCCACCTGCAGCCTGGCCGTGGTGCCGCACAGGAGCAGCCGGACCTCCGCGGTTACCTGGACACGTCACGAGGGAAGGCCAACATCGCACACAACCCTCAGAACCGCCTGAACTCTGAGCACCCGGTGTCCGCCGATGTTCAGCGGGTCTCTGAGTGTCCGCCGTTCAAGACCATGGGAGGAGGAGGAGGAGCACATCAACCCAGTGGGTTTGAGGCTCAGGTGTCTCGTGGGATTGACATGGCCCCTAAGTCAGTGCCACCCTCTCAGAGGGGCCCTCAGGGGCAGCAGCAGGGGGGTTTCAGGATGGGTGTCGGCCCTCCAGCTGACGGCAGGAACCGTGGTGGCTACAGTGCGGCTCATCCCGGCTCACAGGGCGTTCAGGTTGGACCAGCGCTGCCCCGCGAGCAGGAAGGGTGTCACCAGAGTTTCATGCAGAGCCTCCTATCCCCCCACCTGCCTGAGCAGAGCAACCACCAGCGGGTGCAGTGCTGCCCGCCCGTCAGCATGGAATACAGCTGTGTGCCTGGGAGCTCCTCAGGAGACATCCAGGCAAAGTCCTCCAGCCCCAGTGTCCCTCAGACGCAGAAGGCCCCCGCTATGAGGCTTGGAGAAGGCAACAAGGGCCACATTTCTCAGGTCAGCAGTAATATGCATGGAGTGCGCACAGGTCTCCCCCACCCTCCAACCCCACACAGCAGCTCGGAGCCAGGACGCTCCTCCGCCCCCTCCAGACCGCCCACCGCTGTCAGCCAGCACTCTCGCCACATTGCCCGAGACACCCAGCCCGCCAAGCTGAGGCCTGGTGACCGCACTCGATCAGGTGCTCTGAGACACAGCAACCCATTTGAGCCTGAGGGCCACCTCCCTCTGCCATCGGGAGGTGGAGTCCTGCTGAGCAGACCACAGTCTGGAGGAGAGGCACGACGCAGCACTATCGTTCGCTTTATGGCAGACAGCACTCAGGTTCCCAGTGATAACAACCTGGTTCCTGACCAACACCTGACACAAAACTTTGGTTTCCCCTTTATTCCTGAGGGAGGGATGAATCCTCCGCCTCCCATCAACGCTAACTCCACCTTCATCCCTCCAGTCAGCCAGCCCAACGCCTCCCGCACGCCATCCCTCCTCCCCGTGGAGCCTCAGAACACTTTACCCTCTTTCTACCCCTCATACTCTCCAGCTGCTCACCCCAGCCTGCCCAGCGACGTCACCCTCCAGTACTTCCCCAACCAAATGTTTACCAGCCCGAGTGCCGACAAGGGCAGCGCTCCTCCACTCAACAACCGCTTTGGCTCCATCCTCTCCCCACCTCGCCCTGTTGGTTTTGGCCAGGCCAGCTTCCCCTTGCTGCCAGATATGCCCCCCATGCCCATCGCCAACTCGTCTGGAATCACCCCTCACATATCCAACTTCAGCCTCACCTCGCTGTTCCCTGAGATCGCCACAGGCATGCCCACCGACGGTTCGGCCATGCCCATGTCTCCCCTGCTGTCTCTCTCCAACACCTCTTCTGCTGACTCTAGCAAGCAGCCCAATCGTCCCGCCCACAACATTAGCCACATTTTGGGCCATGACGGCAGCTCAGCGGTGTGAAGAGATGTCCTGCTGCTGTCTGAACTCGTGTCCTGAAGAGAGGAGTTTCATTTTCAATTTGAGATGTGTCGTTATTTTTATTGTTTAAAGCGTTGAGGACGATGTGGTGTACCACCTGATGGAACGGTTTCTTAAAGGGACAGTTCAGATTATTTGATATTGGGTTGTTTGAGGTACTTATAAATACTCAGGGTGTTACCTAGGAGAAGCAGAGAGGAGTACCAGCACAGAAGCAAAGTAATGTACTCCTGTGGACAGGGTCAGCAACAAAACAAAACATAGTTTAGTCGCCTAAAAAAAGGAAAAAAACACAACAAACTATCACGTTAAGTATGCGCTATATTTAGAATATTTTTACTGCTTTACTTTGCTTTTGGTGAATCCAAACCAACTTTTAAAACTGAAGTCATACAAAACACAAACAAACGAACAAATCAAGGCAGCGGAAGACCAGCAAGTCGCATCTTCTGTGAGGTAAAATGACTAATTTCGCCTATGGAGTTTGGCTGGTTTTGACGAAGCGATATTTGGCTTATGTAACAGCAGTTCCCTCACAGAAAATGCTGTTTGACAGTCAAGTAATGTGGTGAAAATATTCTAAATATAGCTTACACTTAAGCTAATGTTGTTTTTTTGGTTAGTTTTTTTAGGTGGACCTTTTTACTGTAGGTAATGCACTAACTATTGATAAGTACCTCATACAATCTTGCATCAAGTTATCTGAACTATCTCTTTATAATGAAGTGACACCACAGTTGTCTGGTTGGTGATTTTTGTTGTTTACATTTTCACTCGGTTTCGGTCTCAAATTAGTTCCTTTTGTCACATGTATGATGTCAAAGTTATAATTTGTAATATTTTTTAAAACATCTTTTGATTTTTAAGGTGACAAGAAGGAAATTATGGTCCTTTTAATGCTCTTCGTTTGAAATGTTGGTTAAACCGACTGTAAAACAAAATCAAATTTAGGTTTAGAACTTGAATTCAGCGTAAGAAACCTTCTGCACAGTTACCTACCAATGTAATTTACTAACTTATATCAGGTTGTACTGTACAGAATCAGTTTTTTTCCAAGAGCTATTTTGTAAATACCAATGTTTCATATCAGAATTGTTAGATTATGTATGTATTTGTAAATACAAAATTGATTAATAAAGTTTATAAGGAGACATTTGTATTTGTTGCCAACTGAAGAATTGTGTGTGTGTTTGTTGCTCCACTAGATGGCACTGGAACTCATCACTAACTTATGTTTTGTAGCTCTCTGGGAGGGTGCTGCAGACTCCCAACAGCGGAAGAAACAATGGAAATTAGTGGTAGTGGTGGTGGCGTCTTTATACCAACAAGAGTGGATTGTGTACTAAGTTGACACATCTGTAGAAGGAAATTATTTGTTTTCAGTGTAAAAAAAAAAAAAAGGCAAAACAGAAAGGAAGCACTTTAATCATGGTCTGTGAGGCTGTACCACACAAATATCCTAAGACTGAAAAGATGCACCAAACTCCAGTCAAATTTCATAAGCTTTTATTTACATGCAATAGTGCTCCAGCATGTGCAGCCACAGAACGGCGGCTACACTCATAAAGAGGGGAGTGTAGATTCAGGATCTCCTTCATTTTGATTGCGGATGTCTCTGGCAAAGACTAATACTTATGCACCGGCCTGTGAGGGAGGAATAATACTGACACACCTGTCACAGCGCCCTCACCTGGCAGTCATTTGGTAACCAGCAAATGAGTAAACAGAAGTGGTTGCAGTATAAAGTTCAGCTTATCAATGACTTGAGTTTAAGATATTTTTTTTTCCAGAATCTCTCCCATTCAGTGATTTAAAAAAATAACATAAAATCAAAAAAATAAATAACTATACAATATATAATCTCTTGTACACTACTGGAACAGAATGATTTATGTTGCATACACTTGTTAATAGTTTGTTAATGATGAACAATGCATAATACATTTGTGTTACTGCTATACAAAATGACAGACAGTTGTATTTTGAACTAAACAGCAATGAAGCACCTCTTAATTACAGCATCCGACTGGTTTGAATGGTCCCTTTGTTTCTGTTGTACATAAAGCTAAGTACCTAAGATCCAGACATTTAGGATGGAGGACATCTGTGAGGAATGACAAGACATGAAGTGCTGAACGGAGAGGAATCCCCTGCAGATATAAAGATCTTCTTCACATGAGGAATAACGTCTCAAACATGGTACTCCCCTTCTCCATGACGTAGCGAGGGGGGACGTATGAATAAAGAGTCTTTTTTTCAATATGAAAATAACCTTATATACAGTATAATCAGACACTTATGTACAAAAGCATAAATATATAAATATCTGTGATACAAAAATAAATATTTTCTCTTTTTTCTTCTGTTTTTTTTGTTTAAAAAGTCTCTTATGCCTCTGTTGTGTTGGCTGTCCCTTCGTCCTCAGGGGATGCTTCATTAGGCAGGATGTTCACTTCCTGTATTGTTGTCGTGTCTTGGGATTGTGGTGTTGTGGCTGCTGAAGACGATGTGGTGAAAATCCCTTCGTCTTCTAGAGAGAGAAGAGGATAGGATGCAGGCTCTGCAAGAAAGAAGGAGGGAAAGGGAACAAAGTCAGAAAATGTGAAGCTGATTTTGTAGTGTTCAAAGGATGTTGATCCTTTAAAAAAATGTGATTAACATGAAAAATGTTAAGAAATCTTGTGTCTCGGCTAAAATTAAATCTTAATAAACTCATTCTTGGGCTTGGACTCAATATGAGTCACAAAATAATCTCAACTCAAGGTGCACTTTGGAGCTTTTTCACATTTTTTAACCACATCTTCATTTTAAAATGGAAATAATGTCACACTAACATGCTATTTAGTATGCTAAAAAAGATTGTGAGTTTGGCCATAAAAACATTGAATTTATTTACCTTTTTTAACATTTTCATAATATGAACTGATTGATTTCTGTCTGTATACTGATTTTATTTTATTACTGTTTATAAATTAAGTTTTTTTAAAAAAGATTACTATTATTTACACAAAATATGTTGAACAATAGTTGAACGATAATATAAAAATATAAATAAATATTTCAGGCTGTTGCATCTCCTCCCTCCAGTCTATCAATCAATAATCAACAGTGATTGTTTACTCTTTAATAACTCACACTGACTTCACATTAAATACCAAAACCCAGACCTTTGGGTGCCTGCACTGTAGGATCATCACATGTGAGAAAAGTAATGCTTCGAATGTGTTAGTTGAGAAAAAGGAGGACTATTAGAGTATTTCAGTCAATAATAAAAGACGTACTGTGAGCAATGCCATCCTCTGATTTATCTCCTCCACAGAAGTTTCCATCACCTCCCAGTTCCTGTGAACTGAGGTGCTGATGAGACGAGTCGAGGAGCTGAAGAGTAGAGTCATCCGGAGGACAGCAGTTCTGTTCGTGATGATCTGAACCACTACGGAAGACAAGAAAAAAAATGATTGTTTCCTCTATCAGTCTATAAAGTATCAGAGAATAGTGAATGATGACCAGCATCTTTTTCCAGGTGACATTTTTACAGCTTGGGTTTAGTTCTTATCCGTCATGTTTTCTACCTCCATTTTACAAAAAACTACAATAATTGTCTTTTGGGCTCTGAGTGCTGGCAAAAACACGCATGACCTATGCTAAATACTGTGCCTGAATGCATCTTATGCAGATAGAGACAGAGCGCTGAAGCTGATGCTCTTGAACCAATTTCAACCAATAATATCATGACATCCATCCAGCAATCAATCTCCACTTTTTAGCAGCTCGCAGCTAAGACCTACCTGGCAACAGTATGGTATGATGGACACACTTTTCAACAGTCAAAATTTCACTCAGAAATATGTCACAATGTAGAAGCCAGATACTCCTGAAATGCTGTTTCATCTGGACTTTTAATTCAAATTTCTCATAAAAACAAATCATTTAGATGCACGTCAAAAAGTCTAAAAAAAGAATAGTCCAATATTTAAGATTTGACAAGTATGTAACCGCACATATAAGTGTAGACGTATGTAAACATACCTGGTGGAGTAGTGGTAAAGGGGCAGATGTCCGTTTGACACCGTCTGTGGCAACAACGTGTCACACTCCATATCACAGTCCGCCTCCTCCTGCACAAGACAAGTGCATTTAGATTATATATTCAACACTACTGGACTCCCATAACACAGACCGCTTATGAACAGCCTATATTGACCTGTTCTCGTACCTGCTGCAGCCCAGGCAGGCAGCGTGTGGGGTGGTGAGGTTTGCCGTTTGGAGTGTATTCTCCATTAGCTGGGTAGACGCCATGTGGAGCCGTCATGTGGCCGTCGAGCGGGCAGTGCCCAACCAGGGCGAGTCCCTGAAGAGGAACCATCGTGTACTGGCATGACGACACAGGGGCGGCCACGGCAGGAAAACACAAGTCCGATGTTTGCTCTGTAATAAGCACAAAAAGGGATTTATACAGATGTAGAGGCAAATACTTCTGACTTAATATCTCAACATAATTATTTTAATGGGAACTGTGAGCAGCACTCACTCTGTTTGGCCCAAGCCCTCCAAAGACAGAAGGGGATGAAGGCGACGATGATGAAGACGAAGGCTCCCAGGACAATACCAACTATGAGGTAGGGGAGGTCACCAGGCCGAGCCAAGGGTCCGCTGCCAGGTCCTCGTTTGGGGTCTGGGGTCTCTGATGGAACAGGCCGTGGGGGATTAGGACGAGCTGAGAAGACAAAAAGGGGGAAATAAGCGTTAAAAAGATACTTTGCTGCCTCTACAAACATCTGCGTCGCCCTGCCAAAGCCAAGAAATTAACTCACGTTTCGTTTCAAGGATCACCACGTTGCCAAATTCGCTCTCTCCCTTCTCGTTGAAGCTCTGCATCTTGATGTCGTAGGCGGTCTCAGGCTGGAGGTCAGTGATTGAATGCCAGTATCTGTCTCCCTCCACCACATCCTTCTTGTAGTCACTGTCATTATCGCTGTCTGTTGGCCGGTAGTAGATGTAGAAACCGTAGATGGGCGTGTTGTTTACAGGAGTGTACTGTCGAGAGGGAAATAAATCACGTTACTATCACAATGAATCACGTATCGGACTGCAGAATACTGATATTTATGGAAGCCCAGTTCAGCCTATGTGATGAAAACAGAGATCCTATAATTCATTATAATGAGACACTGCCACAAAATAATGACTTAGTATCTCAACATAAGTCATTATTTTGAGACACCAACTCATTAATTATTTTGTGATACAGTCATTATTTTGAGATACTTAGTCTCTTGGTATAATGTTTACAATGTTTAGCTTAGTTCAGCATTTTAGCAGGCTAAACATTTGCTAATTGGGACAATGCAGTTTCTCATTATTTTGTGATTCTAAGTCGATATTTTGAGATAGCATCTAAAAAAAAGGTCAAAATAAAGACTGTAACTCATTATTTTGAGCTACTTAGTCATTATTTTGATTTTCATTTTAATGACTTACAGGATCTTCTTTCCCCTCGTGTTGATAGAAATGGGTTTCCTACACGTTAGCAGACAAAATCTCAAATTCTTATTTTTTTCCTCCAGTCGCTCACCGTCCATTTGAGAATGATGGTCGTCTCATTGATGGCTTCGTTGTAGGTGATGTAGGGTCCATCAACAGGGCGCTCATGGGTTCTTCCACCCACCACTGTGTACGCCTTCGAAGGAGCACTGGGAGGGCTGGAACCGATTACATTCACCGCCACAACACGAAACTTATAGGACGTACCTACAGGGAGAGGAACAACCATCACTAATCTGTCTCTGGCGGCTTTAAGCTGCATATAATGAAGCTCTATATTGTGTTGACTAATGATGTTTGTTTTCACATTACTATATGTTTTCCTTTTAAGAGCAAACGCCATGCTGATTGCGTTTCAGTTATGGTTTTGATTGATGGCAGCAATTACTGAAATGACTGTAACAACACTCATTACTCTGATGAATTTACAGGCCGTGGGAGCGTAATTATGCAGGACATTATCATTGTAATTATATGGTACGACATCCTACTTCTCCCCCGACTCCACAAAGTCAGAATAAAACTGCTGTGAATAATAACAACACTGTCTAAAGTGCGTGTGAAGATGGCCGACCTTTCTCCAGGCCCGTGATCTCCACAGAGAGACGCGATGGCGGGATGTTTTCCACCGCCGTCACCCAGTCCTCTCCGGCCTTCTTCACCTTCTTGTACTCCACCCGAAATGACTGGATGGGGAAGCCGCGGTTACCGCGAGGAATCCAAGTCACATATGCCGACGTTTCCGTTGCCGTGGAGACTGTGGGCTTGTCGGGGGCTTCGGGAGCTGCAGAGAAAGGATGGTGTCAGACAGAGGACAAGAAAAGGCATAAACACCCAGACAACACATTGTAATTATGACAGTGAGGGCAAAACACGTTGAAATTACATTTCAGCACTTACTGAGAGCTCATCCTTCAGACACAGAGAGGAGAAAGAGATTCAGAAATGTTAGTCAAAAGGAGAATGGTTAGGAGAAACAATAACTTGTCAGTTACTTCAGTAAAGTCATTTTTATAGTTAGTACAGTTAATAGGAGGTAGAGTTTGTAAGTCAGGTGCAGGATTGGAGGGTTACTTACGAGAGAGGCTTGGCGAAGGAACAGCAGGAGTTTTCGGTGGGTCAATTTGTCCTTTACGAACTGAAGACAGAAAAACCCCAACAGTTAGATCAGAGTTTAAATCGGACTACATTCACAGACCTGCTACTTTACACATCTACTGCACTACATCTGAGAGGCAAATATTCAACTTTTTATTATTTTATCACAGAAAATATATGAAAATAAATACATCCAGCTGAAACAAACTCTTTTGATAATAGTTTAAAGTACATCTCATGGTTCCAGCTTCTCAAAAGCAAGGATTGTTCCAATATTTTTAAATTATTTTATATTATTTTCATTAATTATGAGGTTTAGATTATTGGTCAGACAAAACTTGCACTGTGCACATCTTTGAAACTCTCCATGATGCTCTGACAGTGTTGTACCTTTGCCAGTTCTGAAGGTCATCATAGCTGGTTGTCCCAGACCTGCGCAGTTTTTGGCAGTCATCTCCACCTCATACAGGCTGTCTGGCTGCAGCTTGGCCAGAGTCAGCTTGTGGAGGGAGCCTGAGATACTGCTGGAGGTCCACTCGGCTAGAGGGTCTCCCACCTGAGAGACAGACAGGTGAGTGAGTTACTGACAAACAAAGTGTACATGTTTGAGAGAAAATAATTTGAACTGAGATTCCAGTGAGCAGACTGCAGTACCTTTCTGTATTTGACCATGTACTCCAGCACAGGGATTCCTCGCTCATGCCGCGGCCTCCAGGTGAGCTCGTAGTAGTCAGCCTTGCCTGTACGTGGTTGGCTGAGGATGATGGGAGCCTCTGCAGGCAGGATCTGTCCTGGCAGCTCGGAGCAGTCGAGAGGCAGCATGGCGCCCGTGGCCCCCGGCCTCACAGGCGGCTGCTCTCTCAGCACCTTGTCTGGGCTGAGCGGCCGATAGATGGAAGGTAACTTCCCCCGGGATGAAATCCCTAAAAAAAGGCACATCATGACATCAAAAATCTGCAGAATAAAATAATTAAATCTGTGACAAGTCACCAACTGTCTGACTCACCGGTTGATACTGTGATGAGGCGAGCGGAGGCCTGTGAACTGCCCACCCCGTTCTCAGCCATGCATTGGTACAGTCCATCATCCTGAGGGCCCACGTTGGAGACACGCAGCACCCGGGAGTTCAGGCGGTGGCGAGGAGACGGGGCCAGGGGACGGGCGTTGTGGAGCCATATCACTGAGGGAGTGGGTTTACCGCGGGCCTGGCAGATGAAGCGCACCGTCTCACCATACACGACCTCCTGCTGCTGCAGCCCCACCGTCACCTGAGGAGGCTCTGCAAGGAGACACACACAGAGTCAAGAGGCGGGTTTGTAAGCTTATTGGCAGCTTGAATGTTTAGGTGTGGTTTTTTTCCCTGTTAAAAAAAAAGGTTTTTTAATAACTGACTGACCATTTAACCCATTTTTTCTTGGAGAAATTCCAAACATTCAATAGATGAAGCTTCTCAATTGTGAGGATTTTCTGCTTTGGTGTGTTTCATGTCAACACAATAAACAATAAAATCAACAGCAATAAAATAATTATTAAATCCATAAAGTCATTTAAAAATTAATATTTTATAACCATGTAATAAGCAGGATAATAAACCTGTAATAAACCCATTCAGGATGATTCATGATCCCTCCACTTTGCATCAGAGTCCTGCATCACCCATTAGAGTTTATTTTGCAGTAATGACCTGCTCACCCTACATTATCCTTTACATATAAGATGCAAAATGACATGACGCAGTAAACTTTAACTATAAATTTAAAAACAGGATCAAATATACGTGAAATGCTGCCTAAAAAAGTTTTTAAAAAAAACAATCTGCAATATGTTCAGTAAAAAGACAACATATATGCTGATACTGATATAGGCTGATATAGCTAATATTGGCCAATATTGGCTGATATCGGCCGAATGTTTTATTTGCCTGGTTCTGATCAAAAACTCAATTTATAATGATAGAAAACACAGAAAAAGTTGCTGAAACCTATGAATCTTCGGCGTCTTTTGCTTGCGTACTGACTTAAAAGAATAATCACTTATTAAAGTAGTTCAACTCTATAGTAACAATGTCACATGTGTATGAGTAAAATCACAATAATGGGTGTATAGAGCCCGGCAGGCGGGGCCAAGCCAGGCAGTTGATGGTTGGCTGCTTGTGAATTAGGGAAAGACAGAGCTCATTACAGCCACAGCAGCTCCCTGGCTTTAATTAAAGCCAGCTGCAGAGAGACAAGCCCACAAAACACACACACACAAACACACACATATGCACACACACACAGAAAATCACTGTAAAAACAGTCATCCATAACCTAGACACATTCAATCAAGTCAGAATAGAGAGCTCTGTCTCCGCTAACTCTTACTTAACACAGCGCCGCCAGGACTTACATGCTTCTGACACACACACAGACCCCTGTTTTCTCTGTCTGCCCAACAGGAGTCAGTCTGATTATTAAATCCACGTCACACAAAACTCTACTCAGAAAAATCTGAATTTAACAAATCATGTAAAAGCAACACACAAAATGTTAAAACAACCTTCCTTTACTCACCAAACACCTGGACGTCATAAAGCACCGTCGCAGAGGTGGCCGAACCGATTCCGTTATCCGCTCGGCAAACGTACGTGCCTGAGTCGGCCTCGCCCACTGCATCGATCAGCAGGTTGCTGAGCAGGAAGCGTGTGTTGTTACCGCGCAGGTCCTGCCCGTCTTTTGCCCATATGACCTGTGGGGTTGGGATGCCACTGGCCACACACTCCAACACCAGCCGCTGGCCTTTGGTGACCATGATGGAGCGAGACGCCGGCGGGTAAATGATGCGAGCTGCTTCTGATGTGGAGCCTGGAAAAAAATAAAGAGGACCATCAACGTAAGAATAAAAAGGCTGTGCACATTTTCCCTCCTTTCTTTGTTTAAATCTTTAAATCACTTGTATACATGTTGTGGCTGCAACTGCATCCAGAAAACAAAGAATTTAAAACACAACGTGAAGTCTGAGCACTTGCAAAAGATGCAAATGCATGAAATGTGCACATCATCACCTGAAACTACAAGCGTCCTGGGGAGACTGGATGATAAAAGTCTCACTAAGCTGCTCAGTCCTCCACATGTGCACCAAATGTGTCCACAGTAACAGTTACAAGTTCTCTAATAATGTCTTTTCTTACATAGTAACTTGATAAATGACCAGTTAATATAAGTATGACCCTTGACTTCAGTCTTTAAATTGTGTTTTCATTAGCACCTCAACGCTAATAAAAAAGTTTGCAGTGTTGGAGATGGTGACTCACGGCGTATGCGCAGGCGATCAGCTGAGATAGAGGTTTTGACCTCCTGAGTGACGGGGTTGTAGGCAGCACATTTGTAAGGCCCCTCATCGTCCTGCGTGGCGTTGGCTATCTGCAGGTTCCCTGATGGCATGATGAGGTAGTTTCCTACAGGAAAAAATAAACAGGGAAGTGTCAGAGCATGGTTTTAAGACCTTAAAAATCCATAAATATGTACACTTAGGGCCAGCTTCTCTATGGACAGTTATTGCTTTTGATGGACTGAAGTGCAGCGATATGAAATATTGATATCATGTTAATAATATATACACTATAATATTGTGTAAATAATCCAGCAAAACAAACATAAAAAATATGAA
>JAJHUR010136362.1:42692-62933 GCA_027495735.1 Lutjanus campechanus | reverse complement strand
TGATTGTGGAGATTGAGAGAGTGTGTGTGTGTGTGTGTGTGTGTGTGTGTGTGTGTGTGTGTGTGTGTGTGTGTGTGTGAAGAATTCAGAGTTTAAATGAAGGAGGTAAAAAAGAGTGTTTTTTGTGTTTTTTAGCCTCGTTATGTTCTTGTATGACAAGGTTTATTCCCAAGTTGTCACATCCTGACATCTCTGAGAAAAATAATAATAAATACATAATAAATAAAAATTTTGTATCCATAAATAGTCTGGGCATCTTAAATCATTGTGTTCAGCCCTGGTTCATTATGAAACAGAGAAAGTAAGCTACTTCTTTGCCAAAATGTTTCCGTGGTGTAGCTGCACCACCAACACCACCACAAATCTGCTGTTGACATCTAATCAATAATCCAGCTTCATGTGTACACAACAACATTTAGGCACAAATATAAACCTGCAGTCAACCTGGAGCTGGAGCCTAAAGTCATGGGTGCTAGAAATCAATTAGATATTTATTATTCAGTGAGAGAGAGAGAGAGAGAGAGTGACCAAGTCATGAGTTTACAGGTGTAATTCTGATTGTTATAACTATTAACTACATATTATTAATAACTCTAGTATTCACTATTATTTCCTTGTGTTATTTTTTATTTTATTTTAAAATGTAACAGCATTTTCTAATATCTAAAATTAAAGCAGTGGCTGCCTCATGTATTTTAGCCCCTCAGAGAAAATGTACTGGTTCTGTTTAAGATGGCTTAAAAATCCATCCAAATCAATCCAATTTTTTTCCCTTTAGGTACAGTGTTTTGATTGAAATAGCTTGTTTTCTGCACAAGGATGTCTGCTGTTTTGTTAATTTCATTTTGCTGCCGTAGCCCTGCCGTAAGAGTGATATGAACAGACCGACATCATTACTCACTGTTCTCTCTAAACACCCTGAACATATTTAGAGAATAAAGAAGAAAATCACTGAAAGGGAAAAACAGCTAGAGCTTCCACTTATTGAAGAGGAGAAAGTGAGACAAAAGAACAAAAACAAACACCTCAGGAAAGAAGAATGAACTGAATATTTATGAAATTGAACAGGAGAAAAGAAAACAAAGAGCCTTTTCAAATTTGACACCTATTCACATCTGTGGCCCTCGTTTTCATTTTTCTTCATAATCTTTGGTGGAGTCATCTTTCAATGTGTTGCATATAGATTAGTCTGTTTGCTTGTTGTGCTGAAGGCCTGTTAATTGGCTGTTTGGGGCTAATAAATAGCTGTAATTAACAGGCATCGTTAGGTGAGGCAGGGATGGAAAGGCAGTGGCAAACCAGCTACAGGAAAACAATGAACTACAATGTGAAAACATTCACCTGGAACTTTTGTTCACTGGGACATTTAAATTAAATGGGTGGCAAGGTGCATCTTTTCCTGTTAAAAGTGAATCCCCTACCTGCTTGTAAGACATGTCGAAGGATAACACAAATGAAAGACTTTAAATCTGAGATACAAACTCTATGGTCTAATAATGGTTGATTTTATACATTGACTTTTTTCCCAGGTAATTCTCAGTTCATTAACTAGGTGTGTTTTCACATATGACATGAGGAAGAAGTGTAAAGCAGAACCCACCTAAAATCAATTCACCCACCTTTTTTAGCTGGATACAAATTGGATTTTGATTATACATCATAAAATATTAGGTCAACTCGATGTGAATTTAATGCAAGATGTAAAAAATGTTCATTGCTTTTTGCAAGACCAGTTGATTGGGTTTTGTGGTGATGTTTGTAAACCGTAGTTTAGTTTGTATATAATTACAGTTATAGTATAGCACTGCATTACTGTATTGTGGTGACATTCCAACACTAAATACAGCTTGAGTTGAAGATATATAGACGTGTGCTGCTATAACACATGCTGCGGTGAAAACAGACAGGATATATGTGAAGCAGATGGGTCTATCAATCTAAAGAACATTCAAATGTTTTCCCCACTGAATTTTTCCAGGATGTTGAACTTTGCGGTAAGCCAGTGAGTGCAGTTGATGGTCATTTTTTTATTCTTTAGCAGTGTCTCTCATCCCATTGTCTTACATTTCTTCTCCTCTCACCCTCAGAAGTCTGTACATTTTCGGTGATTGGATGAAAAGAATGTGTCTGATTGAAAACCTCTGTCTCCTGTCTTTACCATTTCTTGCTGTCGCATCTTGTCCTCACTTTGCTCATCTTTTCTTCTTCCATCCTCCTTTCTTTCTTTGCCCTTCACTGCTACTCATCTCTCTGGGTGTTGACATGTGAGAGACCAGGCTTGTTGAAGCGAGTTACGGTTGTTTGAAGTCCTGCCAGTTAAAACATGGACTTTAAGCCCATTAAACAGCAAAAAAGAATCATGGATTTTCTATTGCTTTTGACTACAGCAGCTTTTTTTCATCCATGCCGGTTGTATTTCATACCTGTGAAAAAGCAAATAAGAAGGTGAATGAGCGCAGGTGAGGTTCAAACATTTGCCTTCTTTTGTGTGTTCTCATGCACACTAATAGGGCTGTCATAACCAGAATAAGGCAATTGTCTGATTATTTGCTACTTACTGTAGCAAAAAGAAAATCATACAGTGGCTTGGCTAGTAGTGGTGGAGTTTTGAAATTTATCAACACATTTATTTTATGGCATTAATGAGACATTTGTTGTAGGTTGTGTTGTTGCATGCGGGTATTAATTATTGAACAAATCTTGCAGACAGGTTATTGGAGACATAGATCACAACAAATCATATAAATACTATGATCTAACTATTAACTATTAACGTTAATAAAGTTATTCACTGTACTCTGGTCACAGTGTACTCCCAAAGATTTTCTTAGTCTTTTTACCTTGATCTCTTTGCTCTCTGATGTCATGACTTAACTGTCCCGCTGTATGTGTTCACATGTGTGTGCCTGCGTTCTTTATCACCAAAAGGATTTTACCATTTAAATTGATAATGTTTTCAGTTAAGCTGAATAAGTACTCTAAATACTATCACTAAATACTTGATAAATAGTCCTCAGTTATTTGGAACACAAACAGAGCATCAGGTCAGTTAAGGCATGCTGTGAATCTCTGTGGCTTGACCACTGGGAATAATTGTACGAAGTCTTGTTGCTGATACACAATAGCCTGTAAAAATAAATAAAAAGTAGAGAGATCTGCATTTTAATTATTGACTAAACTTGCCAAAACTTCACTGGTCACTTCATGGTGGAGAAGCAGCCTGTCCCTCTCTGTAAATGAATGAATTTCTTGGTCATTCAGACCACAATGGTAGTTTCTTCACTCAACACTTCCCTCCCTCAGGTTACTCTCTCTTTACCTAATTAGCATAGTCATTTAACATACATTTACATAATTTGCATAAATCAACTATCAGAAGCATAACAGACCCACGCACCCATTTTAAATTAAAATGACCTGGACTTATGCTTTTCTCTGTGTCTCTTTCTCTGTCTCTCTTTGGTCTCGGTCTCGATCATCTATCTCTATCAATCACATGTATTTCTGTCATATTGTTAAAATAAGTCCGGCTTTGAAAGGAAGGAGCTGTACCCTGAGGGCTTGTCAGACAACTTCATGGCATGATGCCTCTGTTGAAAGAAAGCATGGAGGATCAAATGCTTAATGGCCACCTGTGTGTGTGTGTGTGTGTGTGTGTGTGGGTGTGTGCGTGCCTCTGTGTGCGCGAGAGAGTGTGTGAGTGTGTGGTCTTAAACTTACTCTCTTATTTTAAGTCTCTTCACGTAATGGTTTGAATGTTATGATTTTTTCATAATGTACAAAATGTATAGAGCACTTCAAGTGAATTCACAGTGTGCCTCAAACGTTGAATAGAAACTAGAAATAATATTTGGAGTAACAGCATGAAACAGAAGAAAAAATGCACTAAAACAAACATTTTGTTCAGCAAGGGCCTCAGGTTTTTTGTAGTGGTGAGCAGAGACCATTGTAACATCTGCATTTACACTTGACAGTAGTTAGTGTGGCGAACTTCATAATTCATTCAAAATTAATATGTATCTGCTTTTGGCATTATGTATGTATCAATTTGATCCATTTAGAGCATTTATAATTTCAGGAATAGAATAATATGGTTTCTTCAATAAGAAAATGTGTTGCTTTTTGTTTGATAAATAGACCTTTTTCACTGCAGCCATATTGATTTGAAATAGTAGGATAAACACAGGTGATACCAATGATACTAATTCAGGTCCTTTTCCATTTAGTTTAGCAGAACCTTTCCAGTGAGCCAACATGCACAACGGCAGTACTCTGACTCTGTTTGACCTGAATGGAATGGAACATTAATTAATATCGTTGGTGACAACTGGATTTACCCTACTATGTCATGTCAAAATGGCTGCTGTGAACATGGTCTAATGGTTGGTCTTTGGTTCACTTCTGCAGAGCATCAAAACCGACTTAAAAAAAAAAGTGGCTATAAAATCTGCAAATACATTGCATGTTTATCTTCACTCAGAAGAGTAAAGGAGTAGGGGAAGAGCTAGAAAATGACTATGCCCTTATTTGGACAATATCCAGTGATAAATAATTAAACAAGCATAAAAAGAAAGAAAAAAATGGAGTCAGATGAAGACTTTACTGTAAGAACACGCACATATATGCAGTATATTATTATGCAGTCATGCTCTAGCAGGTTATCTCAAACCCACAATCCCGTGGGTCATGGTGGCTCCTTGTAGTGCTCTAGTGACCTCTTCTTGACCCAGACTATGAGTTTTGCAGCTGAAACATAGCTGAATCTGTCTATATGCTGGTTATTCCCATGGTACTTGGCCTCAATTCCCATAAATAATTTGCTTTTATTTCTCCATACAGTATCTGTATAGCTTAAGATGTGTGTGTTTGTCCTCTCGGTCTTTCATAGAACTTGCACCTCTTCAGAGATTTAATGACTCATTTATCAAGAGGGCCAGAAAGATGTAAAATAAAAGGGAGAAAGATAAACAGAGGCTACAGTTCATGTTGGAGGCAGGCCTGTGTGAAAGATCGTCGTAGATGGAGAATGACAAAAGATAAAAACCAAAGAGAGAAGAGAGAGAAATAAAGAGAGAGGCAGACCAGTTCCAGTCATCTCCTCTCACGCAGAAGTGATGTGCTGCCTTGAGCACAATCTTTTCCAGGAACTCCAGCATAAACACATTAAGTCAAAGTATCCCTACAGCTCTTTGTGTGTGCGCATCTCAAGATACATGTACATCTTTTTGTGTGTGTGTGTGTGTGTGTGTGTGTGTGTGTGTGTGTGTCTTTTCAACCCTTCTATGTTTTGTGTGTGTAAATCAGTGTGTGTATACGTGGTGTCCGTATCACTGTGCGTGTGGTTGATATGCCTTTGACACACAGGCATGCCTTTCCATGCACATGTGTGTGAGTGTTTAGTGCGTTTTGACTGCCGTACTCTGAGGCGGTGTGTGCATAAGTCACTGCAAGGCCACAATGTAATCACATTGTTTGGAGAGTGTCTTTTTTTTTTTTTTTATCAGGACAACACATGTAGTGACAACAAGTCCGCAAGCTAAAGTTAAGCCAAGACACAACCAGTGCATTTAATTCCCCATCGGCAACAACAGTATAGACTACAGGATAACTCTGTGTCCTCTGATAAGTTTGTAACCTTTTACGCATTGGGCACTAGCTGGATGACAAGTCAGAGCATTATTAAGGGCTAGTTTTGTACTAACTTTGGGGTAAATTGTCAGTTGTGTTCGGCTTATGTTATTGAGTAGATAATGTAAATGAACTTTAGTTGTGGAGGTGATAACTCTGCTTTTGGGCTTCTGTTGAGCCCAGTTTGTTTATCCAATGTAGCGCATATAAAATGTGAATAACCTCAGTTTTCAGAGAGTGCACTGACAACCAGAGCTTAAGGCTTTTGTTGAGGATGTGTGGTTCTTTAATGTATCATGTATGAAGGCATAGCTACGTGTGAATCCCACTGTTACTGCATTGTTGCTGAACTGCAGTTGCACTTTTGGCCCACTTTTGTGTACTGTTTGTATACTGTTGTGCTTTACAATATACATAACAGGTTCTCCTGTGTAACATTAAAGATCTGTGCACTAATTAAAGTGATGTACCTGGCCATGCACCACAGCTTATGTGTTAATTGTTTACTACATTCCTATGGTGAAACTGCTACAATAGTAGTTGCATTAAGTGTTTTTGGATTTATTATTTTTGTAACCCATGAACTGCTTTATTGAAATAATTATTATTAACTGAAATTTCAAATGCAAAATTAGAACTGCCTTTTGTTGTTTTCACCATTACAACAGTTTTAGTGTTTGCAAATAGTTTAGAATTGTATTACATAATGGGCATATGTTCCTTTTTATTTATTAATCTCCCCCCTTTTTGCCCAAGAACACTCCCTACATTAAAAATGTACCTGATTTGGCTTGTACAGCAGAGTACATAGTTTGTTGTGTGTGTTTGTTCACATGTTTTGTTGTTTGTTTTCAGGCCTTAAAAAGAAAGAAAAAGTCAAAAGTCATCAGGGGCTGTACTTGCTTGCATCAAAATTATGTGATATGATATGATATGTTTATTTCATGAGGAAACAACACTTTGCAGAGCAGTACATTGGGTGCCTCAGGCTTTTGTTGAGGACATAAGTTGTTTATATATCTAATGTACCATATATGAGTGAATAACCTTTGCTGGTAAATATGGATTGAATTGATAACTGTGTGAAAGACTTGTGGAGGACATGGGCTGGTTAATTAATCTAATGTAGTATGGAGTCATTTTCACTTGCACTGACCTGTTCATGGGTAAATGCCTGTTGACATTAGAGCATGACAGCATGTGCACATTAGCAGGCTGGTATATGAAGTTGGCAAAACTGCCATAGGCATTGGGTACATACAGTTGGCGTGTTTATGTATCAAGTTCACCAGAGGCCATTATGCAAGCTGATATGTTTTTATCCAGTTCCCATTAACAGATGTGAGCAGAGGCAAACATGAATTTGTTCAGACAAACAAACAAGGTCATAGCAACAGCCTCTCAAGGCTTTAAAAAGTCATTTATATTGTTTTAAACTACACTAAGTGAAAGTCAGTCATGCACACAGAGTTACATATACATGTATTTTGTAGAGAATTTTGATTGCAAGTCTTATCATGTATTAACATTTCCTGTGTGTCTTGTTAACCACTGCTCTCATATACTGTGGCTTGCCATACAAGGATATTTCCTACAGTATTCCTTGTGTCCTGGCTTTTCTATCTACAGATCCCTGGAAAGGTTATATCCTTTGCTTTAAGTTTGGCGTTCCCTTGTAGTACATTTTGCATTCCCTTTGATAGATGTAATGTATTAAGATATAGTGTTATGTGTTACAGGGGAGATACACCTTCAGTTGTGGCTGGCTCAGGTGTAAATTTGCATCATTGCCATTAACTAGAGGAGATATTTAACTTAGCTCTCTCAAACACTGCTGCCGAGGCTGATTGAGACAGGCTGTACTGTAGCCGTGATTGTAACTATAGCCACTGGATGACATACATAGGTTTCACCATTGCTGTTGCTGTGATTTTGACTCTAACCGTGGCTGCGCTTCATTTGTCATGATTATGGCTGTGGCGAATTAGTTTAAAATGGATGTAGCAGTGCCTGCATGCAGGGGCTGTGTGTTTGCAGTGATTTGGTTGTGCTGACTGAGTGCTGTATTCACACTACTACACTCCTGAACTCCTGTGGTATATCGGTAACACATCTGTCATATCAGATATACAGTAAGCTTTGTGGGTTCAGAGCCCTTTCACATGTAGGCTCTGTCTGGACATCTTTGTACCTCTAATTTGTTGTAACTGCATGGTCATATGTATGTTTTTGAAGCAGGCTTCAAAAAGTAGAATAAACAGAACTAATAGGTGTTTGTGGTGTCAGTAGATGTCCGTGTACACACTGTTTGGGATAATCCAGCCAGCCAGTTGTGCCTAGAAGGGAACACTTGATTTACAAATGAGATATGTACTCGTTTTGGTTAAAATGATTGCTCTCAGGATCTTTAGTGGATCTGGGGTTCCCTTTCAGAGATGAGCCTCTCTCTGTCTCCATCTGTATCACTCTCATAAACTCAATGGACCTGTCTGAACAGCATATTCCACTTTGTGAGAATAAGCCATTCAGTATGTACTCACCACTATGCCGATGTGATGATGGGTGAAGGTCTTCACTTCACAAAACAATCCTGAAGTTTTAGGAGAAACGGGGTAGCAGCCTCATCCAGTACAATGGCAGTGAACGGTGACCACGGATAAAATGTTAAAAATAGCACACAAAACAAACACAAAATGTCTCCATCCTGCTTGTGTGGTGTAATCCAAGTGTCCGTGAGCTGCGACATTAGAAATTAACCGCAAAAGACGCCATTTACGCCATGTTTTTAGCAGAAATGTCAACTGTAGCATGTAGCCGGTAGGATGTAAACATGGCGTCAATCTCGCAAGACTTTATATATATCTTAATGGACGCACGTGCGGAAGTCTTGCGATATCGTGCCACCATGTTTACATCCTTTTACCATTTACTTACGTGATTTGTGAAATTGATCCACATTTTACTGTCACCTTTCATGCAACTGCAGCTGTTTCAGTGCAGATTCTGTGCTGCTCTAATTTGACCCTCCCCTCAAAACATTCAATTTTTTCCTTTGATGGATATGTGTATTTTCAGTAGACCACATTCAGCCTCACTATAACCTATGTCATCATATACATTTATTTATTTCAATCTTTGTAAAACTCATTAAGTAAGGAAGAACCCTGATTTGCAATGTTGCTGAGGTACAGACATATAATAAGAAAAAACAACTAAAGTCATAATGAGTGCTCGAAGGTAGCAATAAAACAAGGTAAAATTAACAGTCTTAATAGGTAAAGGTGCATAAATTGGCAACAATGCAAATAAATAGTAAGAGCAGTTAAAAAATTAAAAACAATAGCAATTACAATCAGTAAGATTAGCAATTAAACCCTGGAATTGTCTCAGTTGTATTAATGAGAAAATCTTGAAGTGCCGATTGAAAGTGGCTGAAAAGAGCCCATTGATATATCATGACATAATGAAGCAGCTGTGTGACTCCTGTAGTAACAAAGCACTACCTGCAGAAACACTAGACTTTGTGTCTCTGTTTTTATTTGAACAAAAGTGCAATAATTTGTCTATGTGATGTTTGTGTAATGGTTGTGTGTTAGTGTTCAGGAAAGTGTTTATGTTTTTTGCTTGTTTGTACGTCTGTGTGTGTGTGCGTGTGTACGTCCGTGTGTGTGTGTGTGTGTGTGTGTGTGTGTGTGTGTGTGTGTGTGGATTTGTGTTAATGAGTACAGTAGCTCCAAGCGTCTGTTCTGTGTACAAATTAGCAGAGCCCTGTGCCAAACATAGAGGTGTGTGTGTGTGTTTGTCAGAGGTGATGAATATAGAGGGTCTAATTTTGGATGAATTGTTCAAATCCTACTCAAGCCCCAGCCGTGTGGCTTGTCACACACATGGACACACACACACACACACACACACACTGGCCGTTTGATAGCCCTGCCACTCAGCCATATGCCACCCAAGGGCCTGGCATCTGCTGCAACACAAACACAAAGTAACAAGAGACACACACTGAAGTGATCACTTTTTCAGTGCTGCACACAAATACATTTGCATACATGCGCACACTCACACAGAAAAAACACACACTCCCTCTTTACTTGCCATCGGAAAAGTTCATTTGCAGTATTTAAACAGCAGATTTGGAACAACACACATGTAGGCCTGGCATATTGGTCCTTGTATCCCTGTTTGTTTAGACAGCAGATCAGAGCTTTCTGTATGCAAAGTCAGCTTCAAAACACATATTCAGGGAGGCAATGCACAAAAAGTCAAACAGCATAGACACACATGCATTTATGAACACATGCAGAGTCACATACATAATTGTGTACACACAAGGACACACAAAGACCAGTATAATGCAAATTCAAATTAAGTTAAAAGTCATTTACATCTGCCTCTCATTTGCATCTGTGCCATTAGCCAACAATCAGAGCTGGCACAGCCTGCCAGTATGCCCCCTGCATCATCCATAAGCACCACTTGCAGTCAGATGTGCATTTGGTAAATGTGGGCTGGAAATTCACACACATTCTTTGACTGCTATCCTCACATTTGTACATTTGTGCCATGGTCATAAATACTGTGGGATATTGATTCTTTCATAACTACATATACCAGCCACTTTATCTGTTTGTAGTGCTGCTGCTAGTGTCAGTGACCATTAAAACACAGAGCTCACAATAACTCTTTCGCTATAACCACTAATAGACACATATTGCAACATACTAAGCATGCTTGTTTGAAGTGGTTTAATAGGAACAGTAAACAAGATTGCTCTTTTAAGTGTATCCTGGGTTTTTTGCTATGTGTGAGCTTTTCTGGTCTTGAGAGCTGAGGGATTGCGCTTTTTGTCTGTGTGTCTGCTTCTGATGACTGTTGGTTTGAATGGCACAGCTGTGCGCTAGCAGGCTAGCCTCTTAAAGCTCTGTCTGATTACTACCTGCTCCCTTTGATTAATGTTCATTATGTCTGAGTGTGCATGCGTGTGTGTGTGTGTGTGCTCTCTGAGTCAATTCAACCTGATCCCCCCCAACGCCATAAATCAATCAACACCATTGAAGTGCTAATATTGCTCCCTTTGTGAGCCATTTGCTCATTCAAGTCTCATCTTGCTGAAGCCAATCTGACTTTTACTGATGAAGATTATGACTTGTCTGTTTAGATTTTTTCTTTGACTTTTTTTTTTAGATATTTAAATGGTTCTCCCTCTCATGTTTTCATCTGTGTAGGGAAAGATGGATAAGCTGAAAGGAAGGGATGAAAGAATGATTCAGTGAGATAATGCAGTTGATTTCTTTCTGCTGGTTGATTGGCTATCGCAATGTCCCCGGTGTTCCTGTATCACTCTGACGATTAATGCAGCTTTGGTGGATGACTTAGCTGCAAGCCAGAGTGATGTACAGTATTAAGTTAGATATGGAGTTTTGATTGGTATTTGAGGTAAAGAAGATCATTTCCCTTAGATTGGTCTTCATTTTTGGCCTCCAAATGATATTTCTTCTGTTTATGTCTGAGATGTCACCTTTCCTTCCTCACGTATTGTATGTGCAGTATATTCAGTAGAAGATATTTCAGAAAATATAGACGTTCTCAAATCTTTTCAATATATGCATTCTAAATATAAATGAACAAATAAGGCCAACTGCTAGATTATATTAAAGAAATATCCATTTAAAAATGTCTGGTCAGAGAATGTTTAAAACTGAAGTTAATTAAGTTAGAATGCCAAGACGCCCTGTATATGTGCGTGTGTGCACGCCTGTGTATGTCAGCTCTTTTTTGATCCTTGTAGCCTCTCCCTGTCTTTCTTTCCATTTAGATTAGACCAACAGGAGACATAATATGCTTATTTATTCTTCACCACTGTCCAGACCCCTTCTGTCTCTTTGACACATACATGCATTCATACAAAAGCCTGCATGTTATGCTATAGCTGGCACTTTGTCCATACATTGCCAGTAAGCATGCATACATCAGTGTGGGTTTGTGTCCGCTCTGATAGAGCCTGTGGCCATAAAACAGCCATGAAACATTAATCTCCTTTCAGCCTAGAAAGAGCGGGATATTTTAGTAAATTACATAATATCTAGAGTAGGTTATTCTTTATATGAGTTGATTGGAATCACTTTGAAACCCTCTTTTGGGGCGCCAGCTCCCAATCTGCACATTTTCTGGGTTATTATGTGTATTCCTGTTTCTGTGCTGCCCTGACACATTCTTTGTCCTTTTGACAGACAACACCAAGTGCTATACTCACACACTGTCCATACTAGTGTTGTCATGATACCAACATTTTGGTATCGATACCGGTACCAACATGTATTTCGATACTTCTCGATACTTTTCCCAATAAAAAGAGAACACAAAAAATGTCAGTTTGTTACTTCTTAAGTTTGTTACTTCATAAAGATCATGCATGTGTGCATTTACAGCTGTGGAAAAAAAAATTAAGGGACAACTTCAAATTTGTTGTAAATCAGCATGTCTACATGTATGGCAAAAAGTTTAAAAATCACTGTGAGAATATAAATATAATATATAATATAAAATAAAATAATATAAATAGGCTATTTAAACCAGAGAAAGTGGTAGCTAGTTGCAATGCAGCTTTAATTTTTTCCAGAGCTACTTTTGTGGAGAGTGAAGGGGGCTGGCGTTGCTTGCTTTTAGCACTGAATGTGGCTTTTTTTCATGGGTATATTACCTGTCGTTCTCTGAACTCCTTATGCAGGTCTGGGTGCTTGTCCTTCAAGTGTTTTTGCCAAATTGGAAGTGTTTCCACCCTTGGCCAGACATGTTTTGTAATACCGTTCGGTGTTAATGGCTTCACCGTGCTCATTTGTTTTAAAGCCTTAGTATAGCATATAGCATATAGTCCATCTACGAGTTGCGACGTGGTGAAGGTTGCAGCAGCTGCCATTCTCTCCCTGCTCCTGTCTCTCTCTCTCTTTCTCCACTTTATCTCTCTCTGTGGCTATACTCCTGCTCCGTTTGCTGCTCCACGCTGCTCACTCGCTCGTCTGCTTGCTCCAGCTTGCGCGCCTCGTCTTGGCTGGGCGCATCGGCAATGCGGTGACGTCACGCGGCGACGTTTTAAAAAAAAAAAAAAAAGTACCGGTCTCATCCAAGCTCAGTATGGTACAGTTTTAAATGCCTCAGTACCCCGGTACCAATTTAGTACCGGTATACCGAACAAGCCTAGTCCATACAAAGCCTAATAAGCACATACACATCGCTGTTGGTTTGCCAACTCTTTCTGATCCTGTGGCTAATAAATAGGCATACTACATTCATCTCTGCCCTTTTCCTCTCCATTCTATATCACTCACATAAACACATTAGTGACATGCAGTATTCATTCTGCAACCTCCAACAATGTCTGTCCTATTTCACTTAAAGAGTGTACTCAATCTATGATGCATTTATGTTGCAGTGAGAGCATACAAGGGTTCAAGTTAAGATGCATGGCTCATAACCTTGACAGGGCACTACTTAAACATTGCATGTCTATTCTGTTGCCACCTGTATACTTAAAAAAACAAACTTTAACTTACATTTAGCAAGATGAATCCAGTGCAAAACCTTCATTAAAGTGCAGTGCATCTGAAGTATATTGAAGTCATTGTGTTATGTCAGCTCTTAAGGTACAGCAAGAGTATTTGTTATGTAAACATTTTAAGATATGATTCAAAACTTGTAACTAGTTTTGGGTTTATAGTCATTTCTGCCTGTAATTATGATGCGTTGTGAATTTGAATCCTGGCTGATAACATCAGAATGGAAGGTTATTTGGGGGTGGGTGTAATTGTAAGGCAGAGTGAGACCGACCTGTTAATGAAATGTGAGTGAAAGTTTGACAATCATGTTACAAGGACATCTAGTTTGCTTCATATAAGAAATAACAGCTCAACTCACCTTTATGTATATAGAGGGTATGCACTGACGTCACTTTCTCAGTGGGAGTGAAACAATTATCTATCAAGCAATTATCTAAGAAATATCTTAAAGACGGTTAGACTCAACAGTGATCCTTACAACTTACCAAAGAAACAGTGGTTCATGGACATTGACATTTGGCCAGGAATAATATTTCTTGTCCTCTTTTTATGTACCTGATTTCACACCGGGGAAATACACAAAGCACAACCTGAAGGCGTACAAAAGCCTTGATGCGTGGTTGTAATGTGACTTCAAGGCCAGATTTTTTATCAATTTAAGTGACGAGGACACCAAAGGATATTCTGGTTGTGTGTGGACAGGTTTGTACAGATGTTTTTATTTTACTACATTAATGGAGCAACATGTTTGCATGCAGCAGCATTGATGTTTGCAGTTATGTTTGGAGTAGGATGCATGATGCAGTACAAGAAAGAAAGAAAGTGAAAAGAATGGAAAAGAAATGGGAACACGTCCAATGTGGTAAAGATATGCACATCATGGGGTCAGCTCAGAGGGATCGCGGGAGATGGTTGAGATATGAAACTGAAAAGAGCTGCTTCTTCAGTGGCCCTACCTGTCCATTTGTATATGCTCCTAGCATCCATATAATCTGTGGCTGTCACTGTATTTTCTTGCTGAACTTGCCAGAATGGCCAAAGTGCCCTGTGGGTGACTTGACTTTTAGCATGCAGTATTTTTGTCATCTCTAGCTTTCCGTCTCCCTATAGGGAACTATATTCTGAGGGTTTCATGCTTCCCTTGCTGTGTGACCTTTTATATATACATATGATCTGTACTGTCAGCGCTTTCTATCCCAACGTTCTCTCCATGCTATACTCTGTCTATACCAGTAATAGCCCAAGGCCTTGCAGAGTTAACTCTACTACTTTTCTTTCTGCTCACAGAGGAAGTTAACATTTCATTGGTGTCCCTCTCCTTGCTTACATGAAGATTTCCTGTCAGCATTTTCTCATTCAGTCTCCACTTTTTGCTCCATGTAGCAGGACCAACCACAAAGTGGCCATGTCACATGGTAGCTACAGTAGTCTGAATTCCCTCTAGTTTTCCAACTGTCACCCCCTGGACTAAATATGCCATGTTTACTTCTTTATGTCTCTTTGACTTTTCCTGACATTTTTCCTGGTACAATAATAAAAGCTGAAGCTTCCTTTATTTTATTAAGCCGGAATTATTCTCAGGTGTCAAATCACGAGATAGTAGCAGTGTACCAGTGTTCACTGTCAAAACAAATCTTCTTGCAACACCCAAATTCAAACAAAAAAAATCTAGTAATTTAGTGTTGGAGAAAGAAACTTTGGAACAAATTAATGTCACAAAGTGATTTTTCAGAGGTTCTTAAAGCAAAACACAATTACATCAACTTCACAATATTACAAACGATGACATCCACTGAAAGGGCTTGTGTGCTGGCCATTTTCTCATGTTGTGCTTGAATACAGATTACAACCTTTTCTTTGTGTCTGTCCCCTCTCTCACTACAGACCTTGCTGTCACTCACCTGTTGTTACTGTCTAATAAAGCACGTACAAAAGGAAAAAATGATTAGAATGAGACTGCAAGAAATCAAATGCATAAAGAAAATCAAATCTTCCGTCTTATTTTTCTTCCCGTCTGTGTGCCCTTGGTTCAGCTGTTGTTTTCTTGTCCTTGGGTACCTGAGTGAGTTGGAGAGGGAAAAAAAACTGAGAGTACTTGACAGTCCATCATTGCACCACTTCAGAATGTACCATCAGTGGGACAGATGAAGAGGACATGAACATGCCAAGCCATGCACACACACACACTCACACACACACTGACACAGAATCGTTAGCCCATGAAGAGAATCAAAATATTGAGTGCCCAAGAGCGAACACTCTTCAGCACAGAACAGTTCAACCCCCCGTCAGTGTTCTGCATGCACAGGAGAGAGAAGAGGGAGGAGCACGTCATAATTGTGGACAAAACCTGCTATGTGGTATACAATGATAGTTATTAAGGGCTTCCTTGACATTGGTTGACATGCACTGAACACACTTTATTTCTTGTTCACTTGAGAAGAATGCTTGAGTGGTGTGAAAGAAAATGCAAGAGACAAATGCCAACCTGTTTAGGAAACAGTTGTGCTGCTGAAGAAGAGCCTTACTGGGTACTACTGACCCTATACAGAATTGAAAACTAAAAATGGACACTGGCTAAAACTGATGCAGTCTACCCTTAAAGCGATATTCCACCCCAGAATGATAGTCCACTCAATATGTACTCACCCCTATGCCAATGTGAGGATGGGTGAAGATCTTCAGTTTTTTTTTTACATTTTATCCATGGTTACCATTCACTGCCATTGGCTGCAACCCTGTTTTCTGCTGAAACTCCAGGATTGTTTTGTGAACTGAAGATCTTCACCCATCCTCACATCGGCATAGTGGTGAGTACACACTGAGTGGACTATCATTCTGGGGTGGAATATCGCTTTAATGTACAGTATCTGTCAAACATTTGGATGCACTTTCTTATTTAAGTGAAGGGTAAGGTGTGCCCAGACTTTTGACTTGTGTTGTAAAAGTAGTGGATCAAGTACCAGAACCACTTCTCACTATAATGCAGTTTTGTTCAAGATGGGATCTATTGTATTCATGTTTTCTATTCATGTTACACCCAGGCAGAGTGTCAACACCAAATGATTTTGCAAAACCTTGACAGTATTTTTTAAAGACACAATACAGTATCGTAACATGACAACTAGAGAATGGTATTTACTATTGTCCTGATGTCCCAAGTAGATCCTAACAGTTGGCATCTGGGCAGATCTGGTAATGGATCGATATAAAACAAAGCTGCTCAAAATCCAATCCTTTCTTTACTGCAGCATTACTCCCACCTACTGTTGCAGTGTTGTTCTTCTTTACCTTTGCGGTGCGAGCATTTCACTCCATATGCAAGTGATAACTAGTGTTGAAATATGAAAAAATATTTGGTTGTTACCCTGAGTTCTGACAAAATGCTCATATTTGCTAATTATCAATCAAGAGCAGTACACAAAATATTCAGCAAGCAGATCCTCATTTTTAGCACTGACGGTTGCTTTTGCCAGTGGCAGGTCATATCAGCTTTTGCTAATTAATGTTAATTCCTTGCGCAACTTGATAACGAGCCAAAATTAAACTTATGAGTAAAAATCCTCCACTCACCCTGGTACAAACAGAAGAGTTATTATGATCCCACAACTCAACCAGAGTGATACATCTTTTTTCTAGCTGATCATGTAACTTCTGTTTCAAATTCAGATTTTATTTACTGTAGACCACACATTGTGGTATGGAGCACAAACAATAAAACAATAATACAATGTTAAACAACCAGATCAGGAGTTGCATTCTCCCAGTCAAGCTTTCATTCGTAGCTCATGAAAAATAAAGTGTGTCAGATAAGGTGGATTCATTGTGTCAAATACATTTTTTTTATTCAACATAAAAGTATCAGATCAAAGTTGATATCAGAATATACCGATTATTAAAGGACTCTGATTGGGACTGGGGCCAAACTCAAGACTTCCCTGCATTTTAAGGTAAACTGAAATGTATAATACATAACTTCTGCCACTATGGTTCTCTCACAATAAAACAATAGCAAAAGATGTAGTTTGATAACACCATGAAGTAGCATGGAATCCTGGGAGTTATGTTTAGTCATGTTCACTGACTTCCTTCTTCTTTTTCCTTCTCTCATATCGAACATATCCTTTGTTTTCCCGGACGCTATAACAACAAGCAACTAGTGATTCAACGGCTTGTAGAAAACACAGTTACCTTGAATAAATTAGGGATTTCGCTGTTTGAACATTGTCTGAATAATGTGGGGTAATGTAAGCACACAACTCAACAAAGTATATAACATGTCACGTTTTAGACATTTTAATGGAGAAATGTTACACATTATAGCTTTAACTCTTGGTTAAGTTAGATTAGAGTCCCCACACTACTTTTTGCCATCGTACCTAAACAGCACAGTCCTACAGTACATGTATTCTCACCGACTGTCAGTATTGGAGACCGTACAATAGAGGCAAAGCTTAATACAAACAGCTTAACGCATGTGGAGCATTGAGGTCTTTTGACATTTGAATGCGGGCACTTTTATATTTACACCCACTTCCTTCTTTACATCTGTTTGAAAATTTACCACCTTTTACACTTGGAAAAACAGTTGTAGTCTGTTCCATCGACAGACTGCTGCTTTTTTTTTTCTCCTCTTCCTCTCTCGTCGGCACACACATTTTTCTGGGTCTTATCAGTTTTCCACAAAATTTCCAATCACTTTTATCACCTTTTTTATTTGGATTTGCACAATTGCTAAAAGTCAGGAAAAAGGAAGCGAGGAGACAGAGATAGAACACGCATCAAAGGTCATGAGCCGGCTTTTAACCCAATCAGGCATTAGGAGTGCACGATCCTCGCCTTATCCCACAGAGCCACCAGGATGGCCTTGTAGCTCATGTTTTTTTCTCCCTTATCAAAACACATACATACATTTCCCTCATTCTAATAGGACGACTGGAGGGCTAGCCTTGAACAGCAATCAGACGTGTTCACTAGATAGGCCTTCCAATGCATGTGTGATTTGCTGTGTCTTCAGGTGTGGCCTCCAGTGATAATCATAATCATACTGCTATTGCCAAGGCATTAGTTTCAGCTGCAATTATAGATTAATGTGGATGTATAGATGTGTGCATTACACATGCACTTTCTTCCTGTCTCTTCCTCTCTCTTGCACACACATAATACACACATGAATTACACACACCAAGGCCTCCAGGCCCACAGGGACATAACGGACAATCAGCCTGACAATCACAGCTGAGCTCTGATTGATGCTGCAGTTGCCAACACACACAATTTCAGACACACAGACGCTGTAATGCTAAGGTCTTGGTCCCCCACACCCACCTCAGACACATACGCACACACATGCTCTCTCTCACACACACACACACACACACTGTCAAACAAGCCCCTCAGTGGGTGAATAAATAAAGTATGGGATGTTTTCGCAATTTCCAATCACTGTGGCTACATGAGATATACCAATTATAACCTTCCCAGCAGAGGAAAAAATATATATTATGAATGCTCAACAGTATAGAAGTATAGAGAAGGTTTCAGAAGAAGATAGTTGAGACTAGAGAGTATTAGTTACATGGTCTGTAAGGAGATGAGATCTGCAATATCACCTGTTTCTTTTTTGGCCAGACAGGTCAATGTGGGATGATATTGCATTCAGGGTTTATGTAACAAAATTCACATTTTCCTTGATTAATCAATCGTTGTTTCGTCCTAAATATGTCAGATAATGATGAAAAAATCACCATTAGATCACTGTTTACCTAAGCTCCAAAAATACCCTCAAATATGCACATTTGATGAGCTGAAATCAAGGATTTTTGATATTTTTGTTAAATGACTCAAACCATGAATCAAATAACACAATAGTTGGTGATTAATTTAATAGTTGACAGCAAATTGATTAATTGTTGCATACTGTTAGTAATTGATTTAAGATGACTTAATTTTATTCTATCCAAATACTTTATTCATGATACTTTAGATTTTTTTCTTTAAGGCATAATTTTTCATATGACCAAATATATGTGTGTGTTTTTTGTGTGTGTTTCCGTGTGTGTGATATCATGTATTTTAGTAACTGATATTTCTGAGGCTTTCATTTTGTGCTTTCTGCCATGTTTCTGTTTTGATGTGATTCATTCCAGCATCTGAGACACTAAACAGCCTACGGGCTACTGTCACAAGTGTGTGTGTGTGTGTGTGTTAGGGAGACATCTATCTGTCTCCTCTGACAAACTAGATCTGTCACCCTGGTGGCAGACTAGACTGTCTTTTCTGTTAGTTGGTTGAAATTGATGAGGCAATCAAATGTTTACGTGTCTGATGGTCCATGTTTTTTTTTGTGTGTGTGTAACTGTGCCAGCATATAGTATGTTTTGTGCACAGAGATTCGGTATGTGTGTATTGTCAAGGAGAAGAAGAGCACATTGTCACAAAACATTATGATCTTCAGGTCCATGTTGCAAAAATGGAAATACATAAATCAGTTTTATATAACAACTCATCATCCTGTGCTACAACTTCAGTTTCCCTCTAATGTCTGTGTCTTCTTTCTCTCTTCCATTTTGTATTCTTTTTGTTGAACTTAGTCTTTTCATTGAAGCTGTAATGTATCAGCACTTATTTTAAAGTGAAATATTATTATCTTTAATGGGATCCATTCATTGTTATACAGTGCAGTATATGTACAGTGTCACATTTCTGGTTGCTTTGTACAACAACACATTGGATATAAGAGCGTATCCACACATAGCTCCTCCGTACCAGTTGCTTCGAAACCTGGTGTGTTTCACCCCCACATTTGGTTAGTTTGGGCATATGTGAACACAGTCACACTCAGATGGGGGGCAAAACAAGCAGGCCAAGGTCACCAAGAGAGAGTGTCAGTCAAAGGGCTGATCTCTTCTTTCCAGCCACAACCTGAAGAAGACACAGTGTGAGTCAAAACCAGTCAGTGTCCTTGTGTGTGTTTACCTGATGCACTATCTGAAGAACAATGTTGTGACTGTGTGATGTAATGCAGCCATCAGAGCCATCTCAGCGACAGCGA